>JBBPDA010145482.1:0-11603 GCA_037974385.1 Arnoldichthys spilopterus
TATATATATATACATAATAATCTGTATATATGTTGCTCTCTACTGTCCATAATACTGTACATTCTGTAAGATATAGCATAATTTATGCTGCACTTAACTGTAAATAATACCATTTTACTCTTCTGCCTAGATGTTAACTGCAGTTTACTGAGTTTGTACCTGTACTCTGCACAACGACAAAGTTTAATCTAATCTAAACTAATCTAATCTAATCTATTCTTGTGAACATGATACATTTGCCCTCTGGACTGTTAGTCCTGCAAATGAATGAAATGAGTTCATCTGAAGTTCATATCAGAGGGAGTATGTGCATTTGTGCTGGCCTTCTTAAGTAATAGGCCCAAAGCCAAAGATCATAATTACTCCCTTTCTCATGTGTAGCTTTTCAGTCTTAACACAACCCTGCACTCATTTTTCCTTTCCACAAAGTCCAGTGAGGCATACTGCAGTTAATATGGCTCCTTTAATCCTGTCTTCCCTAATTGATCCTCATCTATTCATCGCATATGTTTCTGCCCCCATTAACTGATTCAAATTTGTCCCCTGAGTATTGTGTGTATCTGTGTGTCTGTTATGTTCAATGTAAAACCTATTATGTGGAGTCAGAGCTTTCTATGTGCTAATGCCTATCACCATATGAAAGAATCTCCATACTGCCTTTATTGTTGGATTTGCTGCAATAATTTCAGTGATAATACGTTTTTTGAAATTGCTTTACTATGGAAATGCTTACTGTTACTCTATTGCATCAGAGTAACAGTAAAAGCCCACTGAACTGTTAAGTACATTCTTGTTCATATGTTTTCTTGATCAAATTGATAGTTTGCGATAAAAAATGTATATAGAACCATGCCAAAACTGTCCAAAAATACACTTGTAACATTAATGTTTAAAGACTTTAAAAGGTTCTTTAAATACCCATAAACGTGTTCTCCCTCACTGAGATTTTGCACAATAATGGTGGCTATAACAGATGTACTATAGCACAGTAAGTATGACAGCAGCAACTAAAATGATCTTTTTAACCTTTAGACTGTTCTCCAAGTTATCCTGGTTCCATATATAGCAATTGCCTTTACTAAAGAACCCTTGAAGAACCTCCTTTTAGGAGTATGGATCTTCATGTGCTTAAAGCGGTGGTTCTTTACATGTTCTTTAATAAAGACAATGGTAAAAAGGTTCCATAAAGAGTACAAGAACAAGAGTACCAAAGCTCCATGTTAGAGGGTTAACTTTATTGAGCTGGTATGTCCACACTTACCCATTTGCTCCATGAACTTTTCATAATTTTCGCCACGGTCAATCTTCCATGTGCCGTCGAATGCCATGTTAGCTGGCTTAGAGTAAGCGAGAGAGAGTGCTACAGTGGAGGGAAAGAGGAGTGCAGAAGGTGAAGCTGTCGTTCTTTCTCTCCCTCCTTTTATAAAGCGAGGGAAGACTTTTATCTCTGTCAATTATCCGGCTGATGATGTGGTCACTTTCTGAGGTCACATTCAGTCTGGACCAGAGCATAAAAAGATAAAACAGTGCCAGACAACACTTTGGATATTGCCTAATGCTCGAGAAGAAGAAGAAAAAACACAGTCCAAGGGCTCATTTATTGCTGTAGCAACACACCAAAAATGATCAGACCTCTATATGCCTCGGGGACATTCTGTAGTAAATGATGTCATGAGCATAAATTAGTTACACAGTTCACTATTGTGTCAGTTTTATGTGAGTAAAGCTGATCTATATCCATTACAATGCTACTCACTTGCTTCACCTAAAAGCAGAACTTCAGAGTTCACATCGCTCAGAACATCAGTCTGTCAACACAGCGTTAAATTCTTAGACTTGGACATTTATAATCAGAGTTTCAGGGCAGTAGAGCTGGCTGTCTGTTCTTCTATAAATTAAGTCATTGTCTTAAGAGTGTCTTGAGAAGCCATGGTGATTACGCTGATCGCAAATAAATAGTAATTGTGCAATAAAATGTGCAGAGGTTTGTTCTCTACAAAGGCTGTGTATTTACTTATTTTTACACTTAGAAAATCAATCATTTGACATGTTTTTGGGGGGGGTGCAGCCTTTTGCACTTGACTGTATAATGATGAAATAGTGATGAAAAAAACAGACCAGCATCAGACCAACAATCAGAGCTTTAGTAGTGTAGAGGAATGAAGGCTCAGTATTTTTTATTATGTATGCTTATTCATATTTTTAAAGTGTTTGTGACCTAATTAATACCCATTAATAACCAAAACTCAATATAAACCATTCATAAACCTTTTAAAGTTTAGTCTCTTCACACACACACACACACACATGATTTTGTTGTGTTGTTTTCCTCTAATTACACCTGATAAGGCTTTAAAGGAATTGTTTGCTGCACAGTTTTCTGCTTACCCTGGTGTAACAGCTCAACAAAGACATGTCAGGAGTGTAAAAATAGAACTATTCTGTAAACAATCACCGAAAGTCAGTAATCACCCAAACAGTCCAGATTTCCATATCAATACCTCAGAAGATTGACAGTTATGCTTTTGCTATAGCAATAATATTCCTATGGCATAAAATCATAATAGGAAAGATCAAAGGTCTGTTATCACTGCACTCCTGTATCTGCAGAAGAGAGATCAAGTGATCTGAGGTTTGATAATTTAATTCCGTTATGGCAGGAGATTTGGGACAAACCTTTCACCCCGCACTGCATAATGATCTTTCGTGACCCTTAGACTTATAGCAAGACACTTAGTGTGTGTGGCTAGGCTGGAACATCTGCTACAAAACACTGCTGAGTTCGCTGTGCAGCAGGCAGTCAAAGGTTGGGTCTCCAATAAGCAATCAGTGCATGTGACCATCTTTAGCCTTGCAACAACAAAAGGCTTTATGTTACAATCCCCTGTTCTTATCCAACCAAAAAAACATTCATGCTTACTCTATAGAATGACTGCCATCTTAGACCTTTTTCCCATTTTCAGAAAAGTTGAGACATTTTTTAAAAAATGCAACAGGAACAAAAATCTGCAATTTGTAATTTCTTCTGAATTTTTTTTTAAAACATTCCACAATAATGCGCAGCTGAACTGGTAACAGGTCAGGGTTTTATGACTGGGTATAAATAGAGCCTTCGCCAAAAAAAAAATGGGTGGTTGCCCACCACTTTGGGCCAAACGTCATGAGATCTAAAATAATTTAGGTCTTTCATCATTTCCTGTACATAATATTGTGAAAAGATTCAGAGAATCCAGAGAAATCAGTCTGTGTAGGTCATTGGCCAAAACCACTGTTGAATGTGTAACCTTCAGACCTTTAAAAGGTACTGCATGAGAAACTATCATGCTACTGTGATAAATATGGACACATGAACTTGCGAGTACTTTGGAAAACTACTGTCAGTTAACACAGTCTGCCAGTATGGTGGACATCAGTGTCCACAGGATGTGTGACTTGCATATGTGACATGGTCCCAATGACGTGAGGTGTGTATTGGGATTTAGTACGCAAACGAATAAACAGTGTAATTAAAGGAAAGGATCATGTAATACAGTCAAAAACATGCCTCTATCCCAACTTGTGTGTTGCAGACATCAAATTCTAATTGTGTTTTTATTTAAGAAATACATTTATGCTGGTTAGTGAAAACACTGGAAATCCTTTAAAATAAAGGTTCTAGAAAATTAACAAATTACAGATTTGTGGGGTTTGTACATTCTAGCCCTGGACTAAAATGCATTGGTGATTCCCCACAGAAAGATACTAGCAATATTTACACTAATGAGGCGCTTAATCAGGACAGCTTGCCTTGAATCTACAGTGAAGCTTAAAAAAGTTTTTAAATGAATGTTTATATTTTTGCTTAAAAGCAAGATAAAAATCATCAGATTTTCACACAGGTTCTAAAAGTAAATAAAGAAAACCAGTTAAACAAATGAGACATTAATAATATACTTGGCCATTTATTTTTGAGAGGAAAATGATCCAGTATTACAGATCTGAGAGCGGCAAAAGCAAGTGAAGTTACTTGGGGTGACCCCCCTTGTACAGCCATAACTACAACTGGTGGTGTACTTATTAACATTGATATTAGCCAATGAGAGAGAGGCCTTCAGATTCTTAGAAGTCATCCTGGGTTCTTTGCGAACAACTCCTTGTTGAATTTCATTGTATGTAGACAATCTGTCTGACTCTGGATTGGTGAAGTCCAAATTCTTGACAGAAGGTTTTGGAACATTTCCAGTCTAATAAGCATTAAACATGTCTTGATACACTTCCTCAAACATGTTTCGAAGACCAGACTTTTTAGAAAATTAAAATAGTACTCACCAGAAATGCTTAGTTGTAGTTATTGTTGCACAAGGAGGTCACTTCAGATACTTTTGCCACAAATCTGTAATGTTGCATAATTTTCCTCAATAAATAAATGTCCAACTATATTTCTGCCTCATTCATTTTATTGGGTTCTCTTTACCTACTTTTAGGACTTGAAGGAGTGAAAATCTGATGATGTTTTACTTCCTATTTATGCAGAAATAAAGACATTTCCTAAGAGTTCACAGATTTTTAAACATACCTGTACTTTAATGTTGAAAATATTCCAGATGCTGTATGTGTGTATTTGTCAACATTAGTGACGTTTTACGCAATACCAGTGTCATAAACCTTCCCAAACCAGGCTGTGAGATGAAAGAGACCCAGAGGTCACCTGTTATCAGTGTGATGACTTTATTACATCTGATTATTACCTTCAGAGGAGAAAAATGACATTACTTCTCTTTTCCTTTTCGCCAGCCCTTATGACAGTACACTTGGAATGACTTGGCAGAGAACTTGATAAAAATAATGTGTATAGATTGTTACAGTATATAACTGATCCTTGAGCTTCTTAATCACAGAATAGTTCGTAATATTTAAATACACTGTATATAAAACAAAAATAGGTAATATGGCAATAGTATTTTTACTTGTACTACACATGTATAGCTTTATGTGGAGCTACCATCTGCAGGACATTTGCAGGCCAGTGTCAGACACACCTGTAAAAAATTTCCCAACACTAAAGCTGTAAACTATGTACATATCAGTACAAAGACATTTACCACATACACATTTACCACATACACATTACTAATTTTACATTCAGTGCAGTGGAGTAAACACTCACCCACTCAGGAAAAAATCACAATTCAACCATGTATCTTAGCTTCCTTATCCGTTTCCAAAGCATTTGATCATAGAAGCACAGAAGATTTTTAAGATGAATGAACGAACAGAAATTCTCAAAAATTATTTAATGGAATAATCTTTTCAGTTAACTTATAACTGATGTAAAGCACATTTACTGTTTAGGAGACACAAAATGCAAAATACAACTATATAAATACATCTCACCGAATATAAATATATCCCTATATATCTGCTGCTGCACAGTTTATCAGCCCCACTCTACCCCATTCATCATTGGTCAGTTGCTGACCAAAAAGCCACTGTTGTCCAGATATTGTCACTGAACTGTTTCCAGTGACATTGGCATATTTATGGTCATGATGGTGCACTAAAATGCCCCTTTGTGCTCAGAAACTGACCACTAATGAAGCTTTGCAGCCAACCCCAACTCTGGAGGCTCAATGCCCTGCAAATTTGAGTGTTTTTCTAGCTCTAAACACCAATTTCCACTTAGTCAGGGACTGATAATTAGCTGATTTGTTGGATTAGGCATGCAGAGTGTACAGAAAATCCAAAATATGCAGGGCAGTGAGTTTCCAAGAGCAGGGTTGGAAAACACTGATCTACAGAAACTATACAAATTATGCATCAATAGATGGGCTACATTCTCTAACTGCACCAAAAGGTGGGTGGGGTATATGATGAAGTGGTCAGGGAGTCACTGGTCATAGGTTGTGTGTTGAAATAAATATTATATCCTAACACACGCTGTCATGGCAGATGTAGCCACCAGAGGGCCCTGTTCCCTTAAGAGTGATGCGCTGCCATGCCATTACTGCTCACCTGTTTTTAACCTATGTTCGTTAGTCTACCTGTACAAGTCTTGCGTGTATTTTTCTACTGCACTTCAAAGCTCTTTAGCTAGTGTTGGATTGTTTAATTCTATTTTGTTACTATGTTTTGCACAGTTATTCCATTCTTACATTGTGCTTTGGATTCTTTTCCTCATTAAAGTTATGTCTAAAAGTGGATTAGCCAAGCTGTGGTTGGTGGTTGCAATTAGCATCATCAAACACTCCCTTCTTACCACATGCAGATGTTACATAATTGTTCAAACTGCAGGACAAAACCAATTTGTTTCTTAAGCCTGACTTTAAGACTTCAAGATTTCAGGTTAAAAGTGACTTAATATGATTTATATGATTAAACTTCAGTTGATTCTGTTCCTATATATGTGTCATTAGCTGTTAATGCATGAGTGATGAGTATGCTGACTAGGAAAGGCCAATACCACTATACTGTCGTGCTGTATATTCACAACAGTGCCACACTTTATATCAAGTAGAACATGAACAGAACCTGAACATGGTCCGCGGATAGTTAGCTATTCAGTGCTTACATACAGAAGTTTGGGCAAACCTAGTGAAATTACACTTTAGTGTCAATTCAAACCCTATGTCCTGAAAAGTTGCGATATTTTCCAAAATACAATAAAAAAAAAATCTGTGATGTTAATTAATGTAAATCTTGATTTAAATGACAAAAGTACAAAAAAATATTTTCAGTAGTTTTACTGACCAACTTATTGCAAATACAATGTATAAATTTATAGGTTGATGCTGTAACACACTCAACAAAAGTTGGGACAGATGCAGTTTACCATCATGTTGCATCACCTTTCCTTTTAATAAAATTTTTTTGATAATTTTGGAACTGAGGAAACTAATTTTAGTAGTTTTGCAAATGGAAATTTTATCTAACTTTAGCTGCTGAACAGTCTGTGGTCACCACTGTCTGATTCTCCTCTTCATGATGTGTCACACATTTTCAATAGGATATTGTGTCTACAGAGCCATGCCGTTGTACCCTCGCAGAATGTGGTCTAGGAACAAGCTGAAATGTGGACTCATCTGACAACAGCACATGGTTCCAAAGTCTTAAGGCCAGTCTGAGATGAGCTCGGGCCCAGAGAACAGTGTTTCTGCATAAAGTTGATGTACAGCTTCCTCCTTGTGTTCTTTATGCAGTGATAGACTGAGTTATGTGACAATGGTTTTCTGAAGTACTCCTGAGCCCAGATGGCTGTATTTGTCACAGTAGCATGATGGTTTTTTCGGCAGTGCCACCTGAGAGCTTAAAAATTATATGCCTTCAACAGTGGTTTCTGACCTTGTCCTTCATGCTCTAAGATGATTCTAAAGTCGTTTCTGCAGTCTTGAGTTGAGAAATGATCTTTTGAACTGAGCCATGACCCACCCTGGCTTGCAAAGACTGAGCTGCCTCACCTGCTAACAATTAGTCTCCTTAATGTAGAGTCTTCCAAACTTTTCAGTCTTATGTTGTTGAATGTTGCAGCCATCAAATTACAAATGTGTATTCATTTCACAAAATATGTGTATACATTTCACAAGTTTGACAGTATTCTTTGTACTTTTGTCAGTTAAATAAAAGTTCATGTGTAACATATACGCCCTCGTGTGGTTCCACGTGTTTGTGTTTTGTTTTGTCCTCGTGTTCGTCTTAGCCACGCCCCCGTCAGCTGTTTTGTGTTTCCCAGTTCTCCTGCCTTCCCAGGTGTAGTTAATCTATGTTTAGTATATATACCCCTGTGTTTCATGTCCTCGTTGCATTTCGTTAACGTCATTCCATGTTTCCTGAGTATTTTGTAGTTCCCTGTATTCCAGTTTATTCTTTGTGTTTTTTTTCTGAGTTTATGTTTTGTGTTTTTGTTAACCTACGTTGGTAATTAAGCCTTTCATCTTTTTTTTTAAGCACCGCACATGCTTCCTATTTAATCACCAGACAATCATGACAGAACGAAAACGCCAAAAAATGGAAGCAGCCGCTTATCCAAAGCCAGACCGAGGAATGTGGAATCAGGCATTTGATCAGTGGCAACGGGAAGGGGCAGATAGGGAGAAGGGGCTACGCTCTCCTTGAGACAATGAACTTGGTCTCGTAAAAACGTGTGAGGGGTGGTTTAGAGACCTGGGTCAGAGACTGGAAATGCGCCTGTGGCAAAGCGGCAAGAATTACGAATCCGAGGCTGCTGGCGGCTTTTCGTATAAACGCCAGAAGCGCAGGGGAAGGTGCAATGACGAGCCAGCAGCTGAGGAAGTTCCTGCAGCTGCTCTGTCACTAAGGGGTGCCGTTTCCAGTCGCTCCGCCCCCAAGGTGCTCAAAATACCCAGTGTGCTTTTTCGAAATACCACAGCAACTGGAGAATAAGGAGCAAACTCTCCACTTCGAGCCTCTCCAGGCGACCAGCAAGGTCTGTGGGAAGCCTGCGACGAGGGAAACAGACGGCGGCGTGGTAAGGGCAGGAGAAGCCGGAAGTAGCCACACAAACGCCGCCACTAGCGGCATTAGTGAGTCCTTCATCCGCATTGTCGAGTCCCGCCTCCACGATGAACCGAGTTGACGAACCGAGTCCATGAGTCGATGAGTCATGCTGCTGCGTCGAGGAAATCAGAGGACTTTGCCTCTGCATCGAGGATGCAGCCTGGTCCCACCCTCATGGCGCTGAAGTCGCCATGTCCCGTCCCCCAAGCCGCAAGACACCATAGGTGCCACGTCGACATCACCTTCGCCTTCGCTGCCTAGCTCCACCCTGGCTTCGCCGTCACCGCCTAGCTCTGCCCTGGCTTCGTCGTCACCGCCTAGCTCTGCCCTGGCTTCGCCATCACCGCCCAGCTCTGCCCAGACGTCAACGGCTGCACCTAGCTCCACCCTGACGTCACCTCCTACGCCACAAGTCGTGAGCACGCCACTGTCTCCGGCTTGCTCCCCCCGGGTGTCGCCGGCTTCGCCCTGTTCCCCCTGTACTTCGCAGACGCTTCCTGGCTACGTCCAGATGTCGCACACGCTTTCTGGCTACGCCCAGACGTCACGGACGCTTCCTGGCTCCGCCTCCGTGTCATATGACCAGAGCTCCCCAGCCTGCAACTGTGTTTCCTCTACCCGGGTCTTTGTTTCCCCAGCCCCAGTTTGTTTTCCCCTCGTTGTTGCCTGTGATTGTTCTGTTGCTGAATCTTTTGTCTAGTTTGTTGTCTCAGCCTCATGTCTTGTAGTCTTGTCCTAGTGTTCAGTGTTGCCGTCCCCCTGGGTCAACACATGTTTGTGGGTGCAGTTTAGTGCACCGGGACGTTGCGCCTAGGGGGAGGGCTATATAACGTATATCCCTCGTGGGGTTCCATGTGTCTGTGTTTTGTTTTGTTCTAGGGTTTGTCTTAGCCATGCCCCTGTCAGCTGTTTCGTGTTTCCCAGTTCTCCTCCCTTCCCAGGTGTAGTTAATCTATGTTTAGTATATATATCCCTGTGTTTCATGTCCTCGTCGCATTTCGTTAACGTCATTCCTGAGTATTTTGTAGTTCCCTGTATTCCAGGTTATTCTTCGTGTTTATTTTCTGAGTTTATATTTTGTGTTTTTGTTAGTTTACGTTGGTAATTAAACCTTTTATCTCTCGTAAGCGCTGCACATGCTTCCTATTTAATCACCGGACAATCGTGACATCACGTGGATTAACATATATATATTTGTTGCATATTGAAAAATATCCCAACTTTTCTGTAGATGAGGTTTGTCTTCTGCACACTTTAATACACAGGCGCTGTTTATTTGCTGATGTTACCATATCAGGAAAGAGGTAAAGCCTGTGCAAATGTTCTGGCCCTTTATATGATATGTTTAGTTATTGTTTTAATGTGTGTTCCCTGTAGAGGTTGACTGCCTATTTTTACTTGGGAGTCATTAAGGCTTTTGCACATGACTGTAGGTGTCATATAGTGTTACAGATGTCGGATGTACGAATGCTACCCTTTAGTACTATGTTAAATGGGGGAGTGTGTAAATTCTGAGTGTGGTTGTTTATTTCAGCTTGGCTGATGGTGTGTTTAGCGGTCTGCTGGGAAAAGTTCATGCTCAGCTGCTTCTATATCCTTGCACACTCTCTGCCACCCACCACAGTAAGGAGGCACCTGCATGGCCCACACCTGCATCTGTGTGTGTGTGTGTGTGTGTGTGTGGTAATGAACCATCACCAGGCGCCACACACAACCCACCACTCTCCTTTCCATTGGCCCCCATTGCTTTTTCCTCTTCCTCCCAACCTTCATTATTTTACTGTATATGTGTGTGTGTGTGTGTGTGTGTGTGTTTGTGTGTGCAAAAGTTTTCCCCCATCCCTCACACAACAGCTCCTGAGTTTAATGACCTCACAACCACGCTCTCTCCTAAGGTAAATGTAAAAAAATAAATTGCTCTCTATACTCAGGTAGGTTAACTGGCAAGAGTGGTCAAGGCAGTATTACAGGCCAAACAATTGCATTCCTATGCTTATGTTATCCCCATTTCCACGATCGGACTACACACTACACTCTTTTCCACAGTTAGCCTTAGGGCTGTCATGCTATCAGCTTTTCTCTGCCTGATTATCATGGCCAAAAAGAAATCATGATAAAGATAGTATTATGTTATGTATATGTGTGTCACTAAGCACTACCCACTGTAGTGTAGCTTCACTGTGTGTGTGATTTGGAATGTTTAGCAGTGAACATTCTAATGGGTTCTAGGTCTTAAAAGAACAATTAACGTTAATGGAAATTGAACATTGCAACAGATACAATGACATTTTAACACTCTGGGCTTTTTTATTAATACTGCTTTACACTGTTTCTTTGTGCTGCTCACTTTTACCTTTGGGGCCTCCTACATAATTTCTTTAGTCTTTGACTTTATCTATTCCTCTTTATTTTGTCATTTATGCCCACAGTTGTGTAACTACGCTATTCTTGAATAAAACAATTTTTTGCAAGAACTGAGCTCATGGTTACACTTCACTCATTTAGAATCTTATTTTTAGTTTTAACACAGGTTAATGCCACTTAATTGTTACCCCATTTAACTATACCTGGTAATGTAGGGCTATAAAACTGTAATGCTATAAGCTTTATCACTGCCTTCCTTCCTCTAACACACACACATACACCAATTTAGACCAACTTTTCAGCCTTGGGCAGGATGTGTTATTGGATGGTAACCGCTATATTTGCAGTGATGGTAATGAAGCTGTTATTCTCTAGTTACCTGCTGTGACCTTTGAGCTCTTAATTACACACTACCTGCCCACACACCTTTCTCTTTTCCCAGGCCTCTTTACACACTTATTCACTCTGCCAACAAAGAAATCTCTTTCTCTGTCTCTCTCTCTGTCTCTCTCTCTCTCTCTCTCTCTCTCTCTCTCTCTCTCTCTCTCTTTCTCTCTCTGTCTCTTTTTCTCTTGCTCTTTCTCCCCCTTTTTCTCTCTCACTTTATATTTTTTAGTTTATTTGATGTTAATAAGGCCTTTAGGTCGTGAGGGTAAGTCTTGTTTGTTTATTTGATGTTAATAAAGCCTTTAGATAGTGAAGGTAAGTGATGTTTGTTTATGTGATGTTAATAAAGCCTTTAGATAGTG
>JBBPDA010145535.1:0-20552 GCA_037974385.1 Arnoldichthys spilopterus
CCACTCTCACCACCTGGGGTCTGCCTGTGAGGAAATCCAGGACCCACCTGCACAGCTGACCATTCAGTCCCAGGTCCCAGGTTGAAAGCTGAACTGTAATCAGTGAACAGCAGTCTCACGTAATTCCCTCTCTTACTGTCCACATGGGTGAGGGTGGTGTGCAGGACGTGAGCAATGGCATCCTCTGTGGATCTGTTTGGACGGTATGCAAACTGTAATGGGTCAATGGGGCCGGTGATGGAGGAGCAGATAAAGTCTTTAACAAGCCTCTCAAGCACCTTCATGACTAGAGATGTTAAGGCCACCGGGCGGGAGTCATTCAGGCTGGAGGGCTTGTTATTCTAAGGAACGGGAATAATGACGGACCTCTTGAAGCAGGCAGGTACGACGCACTCAGCCAGAGACTCATTGAAGATGTAGGTGAAAACATCAGTCAGCTGGTCATCACAGCACCGCAGGATATGCCCTGAAATGCCATCCGGACCGGCAGCTTTCCTGATATTCTCACGTTTCAGAGCTCTGCGCACGTCGCACGCTGACACGGTTATCGCAGCACCACTGTCTACACGGTCAGGTAGCAAGCTGCTGCTATCGCTAGCCAGGTTAGCAGTAGCACTGTTAGCCTCAAACCGTGCGTAGAATGCATTCAGTTCCTCAACAAACACGGAGTCAGCATTCGGAGCGGTGGTGTTACCTCTGAATGCGGTGATCGTGCGAAGACCGTGCCACACGCAATGGGAGTTGTTGTGATGGACTCCACCCGTGCTTAATACCGTCGTTTAGCTGCTTTCACCGTGTGTCGGACGTTGTAGGACTCCGCCCTGTACTGGGTCATGTCTCCGGGTATTAGTCCATCATTGTACGCAGCGGTGGGGGCATTCACTTCGGCTCGGACGGATCTGTTGACCCACGGTTTCTGGTTGGGGAAGCTGCGAACTTTGACGGAAGGGACGATCTGGTCGGACAGAGTGTTTACAAAACTCACGGCAACGTCCGCAAACTTGCTGACATTGGTTGAGCTGAGCCGAAGCACCTCCCAGTCTACGTCGTCAAGCGCGTCCTGCAGCGCAGCTTCTGACCAGCGCTTTACCTCCCTCGTCACCGGGGCTTCCTGTGTGAGCTTTTGTTTATACTCCGGGATCAGGAAAATGGCATTGTGGTCGCTCTTTCCGAGCCCGGGGTGCGGTTTTGCCTTGTAGTTGTGCTTGAATTGGGTGTAGCAGTGATCAAGAGTGTTGCCATTGCAATGACTGATGTGAATTCGCGGGGCAGATAAAATGGCCGGCACAAGATGGTCAGCTGCTCCAGATGAGGCATGCATGAACGAAAGAGAGTGGTTATTTTCCGGGGGTCGCACCATCTGTTATTGGTCATGAAACAGACTCCACCGCCCTTGGATTTCCCAGCCTCGGCCGTTCCGTTCGGAACACTGAGAATGATTCCGACGGCGTCACTGCATGATCTGGGACCGCAGGAGTTAACCACGTCTCGGAAAAACAAAGAAGGTTGCAGTCCCTGATGTTTCGCTGTAACTTTACTTTGGCCCTGATATCGTCCAGTTTGTTCTCCAGTGACTGGACATTGGCGAGTAAAATGCTGGGTAGAGGTGGCCGGTGTGGACGTTTCTTTGTTCTTCGCCTGCTGCCTTTGTTGTCATTGTCGGCGCTGCGAAGAATCTCGGGCGGCCACAAAGGATCGACTGAGAAACCTTCTAAGAACTGGTGAGTTAGCTGGTCTCTTATGTTCAGAAGAGTCTCACTGGTGAAAGTAGTGAGAGCTGCGTTTGTGTGTATAAAAGAAACAACTAGAAAAAGATCAAAAACACAGTAAAAACACAGTCTGTGGCCACGCCATCTTGGAAAAAACATCCCAAATGGAAAACACCAGGATGGTTTCTTTTCAGTTGGTCAAAGGTAACAATAAGTCTCTATTATTTCTGTTGCTCCTAGGCTTTAATTATTCTTGAGGTTTCGGCCTATTGTGCTATAGGTAACCTGTTATCATACATGTTGACATTGTAAATAATGCTAAAAAACTGTTTCAACCATACATATAGTTACAGAGTGCTATTATATTTGGCAGGAACAACTGCAATTTCAAAGGGTTAAACACAGGGGATAAAGCAGGGGCTAGCAAAGAAGAAAAAAACTTCAGGCACCCCGTGAAGATGAAGAAATCAAAGTGGTGCAGAAAAGGCAGGTTTGTTTGTAGCCAGCGATTCCCGGTAGCAGCAGCATGGGTGTGAAGGGCCAGATGGTGGGTTGCTATTTCCATAAAGCCTTGAAGGGCCATCATCTGCCTAACAGCAAAATGACACGATTTTTGGCTAAACTGACACTAACATGTAGCTGTAATAGATACAGTGCGTGATTATTGCTCACAAGTCAAGTGCAACGTCCTTGAAAAATCCAAGTAAATGTAACACATAATGTTAATGCTGTGGAATGATAAAGCATATCCCTATTTTACCACATTCAGTAAAGAGGGCTGGAAAGTGTTTATTTGTTAAATAAAGAAATTGATGAAAAAAAAGATGAAAAAGGGAAGATTAAAGGGTCTATCTTTCAAAGCATAAAGAATGCCAGGAGACTCCACTTTTTAAATTTACATTTGGAAAATTTTATTTTTTATTTTCATTTTACTTTGTTTCCAAACTATTTGGGGCACTGTATATAACGTAAATAAAACCAGAATGTGATGACTATGAATTATGTAAAACTCATATTTAACTGAAAACATAATGTTACAACATATCATATCTTGAAGGTGAGCAACTTTATTTCTCTATGAAAATGCAAGAAAAAATATTTCAAAGCTGGAAGAGGGGCAACAAGAGACTGGAAATTCTGAAAAGAAACACCTGGTGATAAGGATCATTAATAACTTTATTGACAACATGTCTTATAAAATGACTGGGCATAAATATGATCTCAGAGAAAGACAGCTGAAAGGTGTTCACTACTAAATAAACTAAATAAATTAAACTAAAAGCACTAAATTTTATCTAAAGGACATATCATTAAACGATTCAGAGAATCCAGAGAGATCTCTGTATGCAAGGCTCTAAAACCAAAATTAGATGGCCATGAGCTTCAGGCCGTCAGGTGGCATCGCTTTAAAAACAGACAATTCTGTAGTGGAACTCACCTCTGTGGTCTCTGGAAAACTTCCCAAAACCTCTGAACAAAGTTTGTCACTGTGTCCGCAATTGCAAGTAAAAATCTCTACCATACATTGAAGAAGCACATTTATAGACAAGTTTCAGAAGTGCCACACTTTTCTGGCCCTATCTCATTTAAGGTGGATGAAAGTGGATTGAAAACTGTTTTGTTGTTTTCGGAAATCATGGAGGCTGTGTTTTCTGGACAAAAGAGTAGAAGAGTATTGGTGCATTAGTACTAATTTCTTGGGTAGCTTGCACATGCAGGAAGGCACTATTAATACTGACAGATATACACAGATTTTGGAACAATATATGCTGCAACCCAGACATCTTTTCAAGCGAAAGAACGTTTTTTAAAACTTGTTATGGGAAACAAATGAACAACAATCATATAATGATTATCGTTATATTATCATATAACGATAATATATAATTTTCATTAAACAATACAATGTCTCAGTTTCAACATTTACATCTTGTTTTCATTCTATTGACAATTAAATATGTGCTTACATGGTATAGATATCATCACATTTTAGTTTTATTTACATTTCACAGTTTGGAAGTGGGACTGTGTATATACCAACGTTATTATAGTAGTATAGTTCCCAACTATTTTGTCTTTCTTTGAAGCAGATCATTTAGTGTTCTTCCTCAAACTTTTGAATTTCTCTTCTCCTAAATCTTCACAATGTCTCTTGTCTCTAGTCATACCAAAGACAATTAAATTTTTTTTCCCTCAGTACTGTGCCTTTTCTTCCAACTCCTGATGTTTTACCTAATTGCTCTCTTCCTCTGCTTTAACCTGTGTCCATACGAATGTGGTTGTGGGTAGTGGTAGTTCATTAATACCCCTGGTGGCATCAGCTTTAAGGCTGTTGTGCACACCCTGGTGTCTCTTTTATAAATGACTTCATAAAGTCTCCACCTTCACCTTGGGCTAATTGGAGGAGACAAGATGTTTCTTCTTTCAGTTGCAGAAGAACTGACATGAAAAATGACACCCTGCTTTTTCAGTTGTCTGAAAATAAAGATTTGCTGACCTCTTGACAGGTTCATTACTCTTAAACCCAGCACAAATGTAGAGTTACTTTTCATGACACACAATAACACAGATTGAGTGATTGAGAGAGTGATTCAGTTAGCATATTGTATAGCAAGTTGCAGGCACCTTTGTGGCTTGAAAGTTTGTGCAGATGGTGGAGGTTTGTTCTTTCACTGTGAAACAAGGGCCTAGCTTCAACCTGAACGAATCTTGGCCATCAGCGGAAATGGCCAGCAATCTTAATGCCCGTTGACGAGACGTCTCATTATGCGATCCTGGCTAATCCAATCTTGTCAGCGTGAGCGCGCATCAATGCAAATCATTCAGCGAATAGCCATGAAATTAGGTGATCGCGGATAGGGGTCCTCATGGGCTCCGCAAACATGGTGTGATAATCATCCATGCGCAGCTTCTGCCAATGCCTCCCGCACACACTCATTGTAACATAGAGCCTATGTTTGTTGTCTTGGGCGAGGTGACGTCAAGGACGTAATTGTCCTGCTCAGCTGTTAGCAGGACACTGCTTGCAGAACTGTTTAGATGGACGTGGAGCCACTCACATTTTCATTTGATTTTCTCTAACCAGCAGTAACTCACAATAACACAGAGCCAACTCACATTCTTAGAACTCTAAGAACACAGAAACACAGCACTAGACCTCACCTGAAATCCCTGTGACCTGGGTGGATGAGCGCTTGTGCCTACTAATGTGCCTAAAGCATCACACACTTACCTAAAGCAGTTTTGAGTTGTTGAGTAAAGTGACATATTTCAACTCTAATTCAATTTAGGTAAAAGGTAAAAGGCAGATTATTACACTAAAAACAAATTGTCTGTAGACCTTTCTCTGGTCTACAGATGGCAAGTGCTACAATAAATACAGATCACATGCGCTACAATAAAAACTTTAAGTGGAACATAGATATCTGGAGACAATCTCTAGGCATTTATCAGGTAGTGGTAGCTCATTCTTATTAGTCATGTTTTATTCTTGTGTATATGCTATAGGTTCTTTGGCACACAGTCTCGTAGGCGCTCACTCAGTAAATATTATTTTCTATATTTAGCTACACTAACTTCATAACTCCTCATAAAATGAATTAATATTCAATGAATAATAAATATTCCAGAAATAATCTGACAATAATTCAATATATATATTGCTTGTTTCCCATTCAAAATCTCATAACTCGATAGCTCATTCCTCCATTACTTCTGTATAGTGCACTGAGGCTTACAACCCCCTGGTGCTTATAAAATCATCCACCCATAAATCTGTAAATCTGTCATTTCCATTTGGTTTGCTGCAGGAAGGAATTGTCCACTCCTCTGAGTTTGATAAAGCCACTCTTATTTTTGTGTTTACCCCTCTCGCTATCAGACCCAGGCCTGCTGCACAGCTCTGCTAACAACAGGAGCTGTCTTGTCAGATGCTGAAGGCCCATTGCTTGGGTGCTGAGCCCATACAATGTCTCCTTAAGGCTGGAATTACAAATGTGAACTCAGCAGTATGCAATTGCCTTCAGCCATAGATGCCATATAGGGTGAAACCAGCAGACAAAGCATGGCACAACATCAGCAGTACATTGGTGTGAGCAGTAGGTCATGTCTTTATCTTTTATTTGCTGTTAACTGAGCAACCACAGCCAGCTGTTCACTGGAGTATGCCTCTTAGGAATAACATCATTTGTTTTATTGCAAACTTTTAAATGCATTTCGCTCAAAACATCCTTAACTGTTATTTTAAGGGCCTGTAACAGGTGTTCCCCAGCACAGTTTGGTGATTTCTCTGCACATACACATAGTTCAACTCTGTTAAATGCCAGGTTTAGGGAGTGTGTGTGAGGGGACATCACAAAACTGTGCTGGGCACCAGCCCTCCATGGCCAGGAATTGGGGAACCCTGGTCTATATCCTGAAATACCCATTTTTAGATATACCATTCACTCCCAGTCCATATGGTACATGAAAACAAAACCGCAAAGAGTTCATTGTTTCCGTGATGCATAATTTTTCAAACTTTTCAGCTTACAACATTTAGTGTTTCACACTGGACGTTTTTGAATGAGGCACAAAACAGGACAGACAACCAGAACAGAGTTGATGTACATATATGAATCTTAAGAATTATTCACTGCAAAATTTAGAGCTGACATATGTTGCTTTTTAATACTAAATATGACTTTTGCTGAAATTTAACCAATTCCTTTACATTTATTCATTTCCATGGCCAATTCCTTTTCTGCAGTGCATCTCTAGGTTTAACTACACATTACGTTTTACTACACTAACTCAAACTCAATTTCTTGTCTAAGTCTAACCTGACACGCTGAGCAAAAACTCAATTTCGAGTCAGGAACTACACTACAAGCAGAAACGTCTAGAGCTACTAGGATATGGTGCTAAGAGTGGCAAGATTGATTCTGTGGTGGTATTACTTGATACATAACCTGTACACGTCGCCTGAGTGGGCAGCAAAGGGTGATTAGCCTTCATCTGCAGAAGACTTCCAACTGTGGGCTCTCTTCAACTATAGCCATCTTGAGCTGATCTGGGCTGCCATGACTATTGCCATAATGGCTTTCTTTAGGTACTTTGGCTCCTAGCCGAGATTTTTAAAGGAAGTAGTGCACACTTCGAGGGGAAAATATTTGTGTGCCATTTATTGCTGACAGCCTCGTCAATCAAGTTCTGATACTTAGCTTTTTTCTGTTGGTGTGAAATAGCTAGCTTGTCCTGCCAAGTTGCAGTAAGTTCGACTATTAGGATGGTCTTTCTGCTCCTGGATATCAGTACCATGTCAGGATGGAGTGAAGTCACTGCCTCATGTGGTGGGAAATCATGTTTCCTTCTCAGATCCACTTGCATCTCCCAGTCAGGTGTGTGTTGTAGGATAGAAGGTGGGTTCATGGCAGTTGTCTTTGCCCTGGGAGCCTGGTCACCTTAGGGGTGGAAATTGATGGCCACAGGATGAGGTGTCTGGATCTTGTTGGCTCTAAATCTCTGGAGATCTGTACCGGCCCTCTCCCAGTGCTTTTGGACAAGTGAAGTGAAAGTGACTATTTGCTACTGTGAACACACTTAAGCACCACAACAATGTGACATCTGCATTTAACCCATCACACATGCACATATTGAGGCCATCACTGCCCTGTCAAGATATGATTCAATATGCACAGTGTTGTAAAAATTATGAACTTTTCTCCTTGCACCAGATCTTTAAATTACTTGGGGTTGGCAAGAGATCAGCCACTGCATGTAGTAGAAAGGTCAGCATGCCTTGGTCAGTGCTCTAGAGTTAATTCCAGGACAGTGATTACTGGAGTGCTTCGTCCCACTGGATCCATTGGCTCTGTGAAGCAAGCCCCATTGCCTTCACCTGGCAGTCTTCTTCTGCTGCCTCTCGGGCCCTCTGCACCAAGAGCTCTCCTACCTTTAGCGTTGGCCTTGCTCCACCTCTTTGTGTTGTAATTTCCAAGACCCAAACGAACTTGACAGACCACGGCAACAATGTCTTGGTGCTTCCAGTATGCTTCTGCATCTAATACTGCTTCTTATGGCTTCCACTTCCTGCCAGAAGGAGTTGTTGGCATTTCTGACTTTCCCATCTTTAGACAGGAGCAGTGTGCTAACTGCTCTTGCCTTGGTGGCTTTGAAAACTTCTACCACAGATGAAACTGGTAAACAAAGTCTTAGAGTCTTAAGCAAAGTGCTGTACAGATTCACTGAGCACCCAGCCATTTTTTTACAGAAACTTGCTACACAACTTTTCCATTACTTCAGCTTGTGATGTAGGGAAGTCATACAGTAGAAAAGGCCATTGCAGTTTGGCTATGATACTGAAAAGCACCATACGTTAAATTGTCTGAGCAGCTGTCTGCTGTCAGTTGCATTAAGCCAGGCGCTTAACTGAGCTTTGGTGTCTCTAAGGTTGCCAATGTCCTTCATGGAATGGTCATAGTTCTTTCCAAGACATCAAATCCCTCTATCTTGAATTGTTGGGATCTCTGATCCTTGGATGCTAAAGGTGTTTCTTGTCACTTTCCCTTTAAGTATGCAGAGGCTGGCATTCCTGGTGGCATTGGTGTCCATGTCGCCATCTTTTCCAGTGCTTCTAGGATCCACTGTGTTCCCTGGATTGATTCATCACGGTCATCACGGTCACATCTTACATGAAAGCATGACATGCAGGGTGTTTTCTGCCATCATCTGCTTTAGGACCTTCGCACTGTGTCCCTCCCACCTCTAGCAGTAGATTCATTGCAACCATGATCAAGACCACAGAGATGGTACATCCTGCCATGATGCCCTTCTTGAGCCATTTACCATTTAGTGGTAAAGTTTCCCACAGGGAACCTAATTTTTGGCATATCCATGTGTGACATTACAGGCTTTACTACATCTGGAGGTGGATAGTGGACTAGATAGTGTTCTAGGGCCTTTTGGTTCAGCTGGTGAGGTACACTTGGGTAGGCTTTAGCTAGGTCTAGTCATAAAACTGTGCTGTTGTTACTCTTGTTACGCTTCCTTAATAATCTGGCTGATAACTGATCCGAAGTACCCAGAGTACCCACATATTATATTATAATTATGTTGACAGGCAGTGTTGGGGTCACTGTAAACTTAAGGTTACAGAGACAGAGTTGTGTTAGCTTTTTTTGCACAGTATTAAAATCAGCTGGTTTATTTTTAAACATAAAGACTGCTTTTGATATATGAACCCATGGTACCTGAACACATGCAAGAATAAGTGGACATCAGGGGAAAAGAGAAAAAAAAGTTAAATGTGTACCCTTTAATGTAAAAAATGTTAATATTTATTTTATATAATATAAAAACAATTCTAAAAAATTTTCAGAGCATTAATATTAGCTGGTGTTTCAAAATTGTGTAAAAAGAAATAAATAAATGAAAAATGTAAAAAAGTTTTCATGAAAACTATGGTAAGTGTGGGCAGATGTGAAAATATCCTATCAGCAAGAGATTTTGCTGAGTGTTTTTCAACAGATGGGGGTACAAAACGTCACTCAACGCAAACGCTTTCAGGGAAGTGCTGCTTGGTCTCTTTTTGCTCTCTGAAGAAAGTGCTGCTTTTTTGCAAGTGCTGCAGGCCATTTTATACCAAGTCTTTAAATGTTAAGTGAAGATCACAAGACTAATCCTATACTGATGTTATGGAGTCTCTTTAGTCTTGTAGGCTGCTTTAGAAGAATCCCAACTGCAGCACCCTCCCAAACCTCCTGTTCTTCCAGCTGAGAAAAGATGAACATGTAACTCCTTCCCACCATCATTACATTTCTGTTCATGTTTGTTTTCCCCATCTCTCTCTGTAGGGTTTTGTAATTAAGGGCTCTAGCTGCAGCAGAGGAGCGCAGACGAGTGAGGGGAGCTCAGTGATTATCTGGCAACCCGGCACATGCTCTTGGGTTTTAGAGAAGGCGTTCACACTGCACATCCATTTAGATTAGAACTAGGTCCCTGTCGCAGCCCAGAGCCTGGGGGGAGGAGGAGGGGAGGTTGACAACTGTATGAGTCATGCCTAAAACACGATGATGTTTAAATAGGGCCAGCAAGTGAATTTGAAATCCTCATAAATTATGCACAATGTTTGCTCTACTAGATGCCACTGAATTTAAAGCAATACTCTAGTGTTTTTTAACCTAATCTCTACTGACTGTGTCTGAAATGTCGCAAATACGTTGTTAGACTATTCCACATCTTCAATTAAAGTGAAATTTTATAGCACAAGTAAGACCCAGAATGTGAAGTCTAGTACACATTTATAATGGTACCAACAGAAGTGAACAGTAACAAATAACATTTACTTGAGTATTTTACTTAATCACATTTTTGCAGTATTTGCACTTCATAAAAACCATTATGGTACTTTTAAATCTACTTTTGAAGGTACTTTCCTAAAAAGGAATGGGACATACTGTGCCACAGTAAAATACCTCCCACACAGTTTCACATAGTTGTTGTAATGATGACAACTACTATGGCAGTTAAGCATGATAATGGTCTTTTTTAGAGCACTTATGGCCAAAGTCAATGTTTCAGATTTTTTAAATAAAGAACATTTTGTATTGGTTTAAATGTTTGCTCTGTTGATTGTGTGCAAACTTCATCACTGTTAAAATGTTTAAATGTTGCTGTCCAGTATGAGAAAGCATGTTGTGTTTATCTTTTATCACCAATCGGAGTTAAACTAGGCCCATTTATCTAACGTATATAAATCAATAGTTAAATAAAAAATGAAAACAGCAACCTCTGTACTTTTGTCAATTCAATTGTTTCTATAGGATTTGTAACAAATTTGTGCTTGTGTAAAGGTTGATTAGAGTTATTAGGTTCTGTAAATACACTGTGAAAAAGATTCTTTCCAGTCATTTATCCTTCACGACCATAAATTAGCTTGGATGTAACTCTACTCTCTGTGGGGGTCTATTAATATGCAAATTGGGCCCTACACCTCTGGCTCTAACTGCCTGCAACCAGCAGCATTTTAGTTATCTGACAAACTGTTTTGAGCAACATTTAACATCCGTAACTTCATTTGTCAGCAACCCTAAGCTATAAAAATGGCTTGTCAGCATCTGAAATGTATCTTTACATAGATTAGCATGCTAATGATGGCTAGCTTTATCCACTACAGACACAGAACACAGACCAAGGATAAAATCTAAGAAATAAAAACTAGCTGACCAACAAGCTCATACTCTTGTGTCCACAGCACAGTGATAGAAGTTTTGTGTTGAAACCTACCTCCCTTTGAGTGAAATTTCTGAGGCATTTGTTTGAAAAGTTTAAACTATGTACTTGGGTTCTCTCTGGTATTTGGCACCTTAATTTTGCCAAATAAGCTCAATTCATTTCACTCTTATTTCAGGGTGTTTTGGTAAGGCTTAAATGCTTACTATTTTTGATTATGACAAAACACATTTAGGATTCTAGGTTTTGTTGACATTTTTCAGAAGTTGCATTTTTACTTATTTCAAAACATACTTATTTACTTATTACAAAATGGTCTGTTCTAACTGAGGACATAGCAAGCAAAATGAACAAGCAATTAGAAGGAATCGAAGGAGGACACAGTGGCTTTTATTATTCACATAAGGGATCTATGACAAAAAAAAACTGAGAACAGTTCCAGCAGGCAATGTTACGTAACATATTTATGTTGTAGTCTTAAATGATAACCCCTGTTTTACACTAGGATCACTGAGAATTTTAGTCTCTCTGAGCAGGCGGGGACTCACCCAAAGTGCACGGCCCCACCATTAACACATTTGTTATGCAAAATAATCAACCCACAGTTTCTGTTAATGCCCTAGGTGTGTGTCTGTATGTGTGAGAGAGAGGGAGAATGAATGTGTTGTGTTGTGTTATGAGCTGCCACAGTTGCTAATGCACGCTGCATATAGACAATTTAAAAAATCAGAAAACAAACACGTGTGTGTGTTCCCTTTCTATATTTCTTGCCACTGTGGCTGGTGAAACAGGGAAGCCAATGTCTTTGGGGTCACAGCCGATCTGCTAGCTGCCCATTTGGATTAACTCCAAAAACATCAAACTCTGTCTCCATCAAACTCTCTATTTTTCTTCTATTGCTTTCCGCACCTAATTTCTGCACTTATTCCTACCTGATTTTGCGCTTTAGCAATACATTACCCATAACACCATGCTCTCAAGGAAACTTATGCAACAGAACATTAGATGGAATGAGATATGACAAGTAACATCAGCGCTGTGATTTGGTTGCAGGCAGATTATCACAGCAATTATATTATTTTTGATAATGCACAACCTTGAGTGTTTTATTGCTTTCATATATCAAAATAAAGAAAAGGTTTAAGCAAAGAAGCCTGACATTTTGTTTCAAATGTGTTTTAATTTTGGCATATTCTTCTGTCAAAAAATCACATAATTTTGCATTACAGTCATGAAACTGTCAAATTCAACTCGTCTTTTTACGAGACTTACTTGAATGTTGTTTTGTTGATGTGATTTCTTTCAGTTTCTGCCCGTCTCTAGTTTGTTTAACATGTGTTGCATTATCAAAGCTGAACATTTAAACTTTGGGCCAATGACATTACTAGTGGTCAGCAGCATTTTAGCGCTATTACATAGCAACTGCTGCTCAGTTAAATTACTAATATTGTGAAAAAAGCTAGCTGTTATGAGTGATGGGCTAGAACACTTCTCAACCAGGAAGATTGTGCCATCAGAACTAAAAGTTGTACACTGTACTATGAGTGATGCAAAAGTAAAATTACAGACTGTAATGACTGTAGGTGCATGCAACATCCAAAATCAAGCCCACAGAAACAAAACACCAGTATAAGAATAAAGATCATATTTAGTAAATATAAGAAATTATAGGACCTTTGTTGTGTTCCAGATATTACATGTGAGGTGTGATAAGTTTCTAAAAACGTCACCAAAGTTTTAATCAAGCAGTCACATGCAAATTGATTTGCATGTATCATCTGCTCCCCTTTCCTTTGTTTTGGCATGCAAATGGAGATTATAGTCATCCACCAGTGCATGCCCAAGACAGATTGCATTCCTGGCTCACACATTTGTCTCACTGGAACTCGTCTTGTGCGCTTCAATCACATGTTAATTAAAGCAGATACTACAGCTAAAACCAATGGGGAGCTTTTGTGACATTTTATTTATTTATAAATTATCATTATTCAGACTTGATCTGTGTGACTACTGCAGAGTCATCTGAAGGCAATACACAATTAGTATCAACCTTAAATTGTTGTATTTAGAGGTAAAAAAAAGCAAGAATGTACAACCAAAAACGGTGCATGAATTTTGGATGAGATGCCCTCTAAAGTGTGTTTCAGAACTGTATCTGAATCTGTGGTTCAAAAGGTTTACTGTGTTTATTCTTTTTCACCTCAACCTGAAATCAAATTTGGAGGACATGTGAGGTCATCAAATGTATGTGGCCTTCTCAAGAGCTTTCTTTTTGAAGAGGTCAGGTTTATAATAAGTGATCAAGACTGAGGAAACAGACCATTTTGGCTATTTTAGGCAAGGTTTTCAGTCAATAGTCAGCGATTACTGGTTTCAGTTTTTGTATGAATGTGATGGAAACTGGTGGGGAACTGTGGCAGATGGAGTTTGACCTTTTCTTAGCCAATCAACTGAGAGTCCCTTATTGACCCTCTGGTCTCCTTATTCATCCTTTGAGACACAAGCTCTAGATGACACAAAACTCATTGGCAGCCTTGTTGCTGGGCAGCTACGCCAATACAGCATGGTTGTAAAATGGAAGAGACCATTTAGTGGCCAAGAAGCAGAGCAGACACTTGCCTTCTATACTCTCAAAAATAAAGGGTCATAAATAGGTCTAGGGTTAGATGTAGGACTGCTACTGAAAGCACTAATGAGGACCATATCATGGAAAAAGACATTTTCCCCATATTTCTGAATAAAGATTGTGATGCACATTGTAGGTCTATATGCTAAATTTCTCTTTTGTTTTATTTTTCCCTCTGAGCTGTACTGGCTGTAGGGTCATAAGTTAATGAGGGTGGGTGGGGGGTGGGGTCAGGAGACTGCTGCATGCTAAGCAGTTGGGTATGGGGAGGTCCCTATATAAAAACTAAGTTGATAAAACAGCTATTTTTCACCACATTGTTTTAATGATAACTTATATACCTTCTTATATAACCTGTAGCAGTTCAGTCCTGCCCATTTATAATAAAATTGTAAGAAGTATTTTAGTCCTGTTAATTAGAATTACTGTTTTAAAGAGACTTGATAGAGAACAGTCCTAAAAGTCCTAAAATAATTTACATGCATCATCATTAAAGGAACAGTCACAAAACACCCTGTTTAATTTTTAGGGATAAAGTTGGAAAATTATCATGTCAAAATGAAATTAAAAAATGTTTTTGATACAAAACAGTTTAGAAGCTCTTTAAACTTTAAAAATGTTCTTTCCTTTACATACCTCATTTCCAAATATATTTTAAAAATTATTTGTAATAATATCTTTAAGAAGCAAAAAGTGGTTCTTCTGTGGCATTGCTTTGAAAACCCCTTGTTTTTAATGTTTAGAGACTGCAACAAGGGCTATTTTTCAAAATAATATTGATCACAAACAGATGAAGCCTGTTACGTGTCTCCATGGAGAGGTGTTTGTTGCTGCCCTTCACAGAACATTGTTGTGATAATGTGACAATAAAATTCAACGATTTGTTTCTCAGGAAGGACATCAGGGTTGACTAATAAACCAATTAGCCTGTAACCAAATGATAGCAGGAACTTTTAAGTGCATATCCAGTCTAAAGGATTGAATGAGATGCTTTAAACTAGACCTAATGGAGTTTCACTGTCATAATAATTTTTGATGTGAGGATATTAAAATGTCACAGATATTGTGGTACAGGCATCGTATAAAGTTTTTCTCAACACAATAGGTCAGATAAAGCATATCACATTAAACATTTAAGACTTCAGGGTTTTTAGGCACTGTTTGGAACAATTCCAAAGAAGAACCATTTCTTATCTAAAGAAGCATACAATTGATGTTTCTTCAGCTGTCTCTGAAAGGATTTAATCAAATAGCTGGAAATCAAACCCAAGGCTATTTCCCATTACTATAAACAGGGTTCCCATGCTTACTGGAAAACAGGCAATCTGTTGATTCATTTTCCAGTCATAAAAAACACACAGAAAATGAGAAAAAAAATGCACAATGTTCTGAAAAATATTTATTTGTCCTGGAAAATTATTTCAACATTCTCCCATTTTACCTTTTTGAGAATGAACTACTAGCCAATCTTTCAGCAACGCCATCTGAAAGAACTATGCTATATCATATTATTGTGTCTTTAATGTTTAAATGGTTACCTATAGACAAGAGTATTTTAAATAGGCTGCTCTCGGATTATGTTGTGGTAATGCTGTGTACATAACCCAAAGTCACATCACATAGTAAGAAATGTAGTTTGGATGATGGTCTAAAATCAGAATAATGCCACTTACATTATCCTTCAACTTTAAATATCAGTTCAGATCAGCTGGTTGTTCACTGTGGGGGACATGCCCTCCTGAAAAACTAATTATTTCACTGATTTACATTTGTACTTTTTATGCTTTTCATTGTTTATTGTTATCGTCCTCCTTACCCCCCAAACATTTTGTTGGTGAAGCCAAGCCCCCTCTCCAGTCGACTACTGTTACAATGTTGTCGAAATTAGAGCATTGCCATGATTGAGTTGTAATTTGCAGCCAGTGGCTAGTCAGTACTGACTACTTGCAACACTCCAACCTACCAACCCACCCCCTGACAAACACACATATACATTCTAATTCTGTATAACACACTCATCCCTGTTTGTCATAAAAGCTATATCATCACAGCAAATTATCTGTAAAAGTTCTGGAAAATGATCTGTATGAAAGAGTGTGAACCCTGTGTTCTTGCTTATGGAAGTGTTGTCCTGTCAGACTGTATACAAGTTACACTAACACAGCCCAGGTGTATCTCTATAGGCTTGACCTTTCCCTGATGCATCTCTTCTAATCCCTGCTTGCAGTGTTTCAGTGTCCTCATCTGAGGCCTTTATATCCTGACCTTTTCTGAGCGATAGAGAAATGTATATACGTCATTGCGTCTGCACCAGTGGAATAAGAATTCAAAATCAGAATCAGATTAACTGGCAAAGTATGTAAGCACACAAGAAGAATTTTGTTCCTGCCAATTGTATGTTGTATGTTCACAGTATGTTGACAATACACATGCAAGTTACAAACAGTACTGTGCAATACTCACAAATAAACAGTCTACAAAACACTTTATACAATATACAATACACAATATATTATACATTCTACATTATACAATACACAACAGATTATATACAATATTGACGCAATATATTGTAATGATATTTCTAGTCCATCTTTTGGTTCTTGAAGAGTACAGTTCTTGAAGGGTGAGCAGGAGGGCACAAATAATGTCCTTTTTTGTGGCTGCCCCAAACCAGACTGTAATAGATTTGCACAGGACAGATTCAGTGAATGCAGTCTAGAAACTGACACAGCAGCTCCTGTGACTGAACAAACTTTCTCAGCTGCTGATGGAAGTACATCCTCTACTAGATCTTTTTGAGTATAGAGTTGATGTTGACCTCATATTTCAGGAAAGAAACTTGGGAAATGGTAGTTTCCAGAAACTTGAAAGACTCCACAGTTGATACAGGGCTATTTGATATTATGAGGGGGAGCAATGCTAAGTATTTTCTCCTAAAATCCACAGTTTTCAGCTCACATTTGTTCTAACTGTACCCAAATACCAACCTTTAAACCTCCTGCAGATATGCACCCTCTTCATCTTGGATGAGTCTTGTTATTGGTGAAGAGATAGAAGAGCGATGGTAAAAGAACACAACCTTGAGGAGCACCAGTGTTTACTCTTCTTGTGCCAGAAGTGCATAGCCTCATCATGTGTTTACTGCCTGTCAGGAAGCTGGTGATTCACAAACAGATGGCAGGGGTAACAGAGAACAGAGTTTGTTTGAGAGGAATTTACAGGATGATGGTGTCAAACACCAAGCTGAGGTCTACAAACAGGATCCTTGTGTTGTTTGTGAACCCTTTGGAATTTTGTATATTTCTGCATAAATATAACCTAAAACATGATCATCTTTTCTTAGAAGTAGATAAAGAGAACCCAGTGTAACAAATTAGACAAAATATTATTATTGATCATTTATTTTTTGAGGAAGAATGTTGTAATATTACACTTTATTGAGTGGGAAAGAACATTTGCTTTCAGTATCTGGCATGAACCATCTGTGTTTCAATAAGTACAACTGAACATTTAGGTGCAGTGGTTAGTGGTTGCCTAGTAGTTAAGGATCTGTCATTGTGATCAGAGGATTGCAGGTTCAAGTCCTCACCCAGGTACCACTGAGGAACCCTTAAGCATGGTTCCGTCCCACTACACTGCTCTCTGGGCACTGCTGATAGCTTCCCACTGCTCTACATGTGGATGGGTTAAGTGCAGAGATCATATTTTGTTGTGGTACACTTTGTGTAATGGAGTGTGTGTTCACAATGACAGTTAGTCCCTTTATACAGAACAACTTTATATCCAGGCAGGTGTAGGGTTGAATCCTAACTGCTTTAGGCCTGTCCATAACATTTTTGAAGTTCAGAAATTTGACTTGTCCTTTTCGCTACATTAACTTAACTTCGAGTCCTGGCCCGGGCACTACTGAGATACTCTAAGCAAGGTACCGTCCCCCTACACTGCTCCCCGGGCGCTGTTGATAGCTGCCCACTGCTTCACATGTGCAAATGTGATGGGTCAAATACAGAGCTCACATTTTGTTGTGGTGCTTAAGTGTGTTCAAATGGCAAATAGTCACTTTCACTTTAAGGTGTGCTTAGAGTCATTGCCTTCCTAGATGTTGCAGTACCTTATGAGATTCAAATAACAGACAGATTTGAAACTAAGAAACTATAACAACCATTATTCACAGTTGAGATAAGGTTGTTATGCTGTAATGCATTGCTTTCTTTCCTCTTATCACTGGACTTCTCATTTAAACCAAACCAAAAAATTATATCTTGAACATTAACATTAGCCAGTGATAGAGGCCTTTAGTTGCTTAGGAGTTACCCTGGCTTCCTTTGTCATCTTTGTTGTAATCTTTTTAGTGAATAAACAGTAATTGTGTGTTAAAATAGATTTGTGTTCTCTGTAGGAGATTATTTTTACTTAATAAAGCAAGTTATTTTACAAGGGGCATCCAAACTTTTGCATATAACTCCATAATTTCCCTTCTGTCTGCATCTTTAATTTAATTTTATTGTACTTTAATTCTTTAATACAATATGAGGTTAAAGATTAGGGATGACAATAGTAATGCCTTCACTACTTAATAAACCATGCCATTAAGAAAAACTCATTTTGCTCTCTTGACAACTAGCCTAAAGAAATTTAACTATAACAGGTTTTAGTGAATCTATTAGTGGATCTTTTTGTCCTTGCCTGCATGATGAATCTTTTAAAGCAACTGCAGATAGCAATTGTTGTACAGAGATGGAGCCATGAGCAGCCCTGTAAGCAGGTTGTTAGCAGACATTCACCATGAGGGGCCATTAAGACATTCTTCACCAAACAGATTTAGGTCGGAGCTGCATGACCAAAGTGTTGCCACACTGATAGCCTGCATCTGTCCCCAATAGCACCAGAGGCCCACAGTGGGTGGCTTAACCATGTGGAAGAAACGGATCCTAATAAAATTGTTATGCAACTGGAGTAGGGAAGGCTGTGATTTGTTGACTCTGGGGGGCATCCTCTGCAAAGCGGTGGGATCTTAAAGTATTCAGTATATTATAAACTCAACTGTGCGCTTTGTGGCCTTCAGATGTCTTGCTGTCTCTAGTCACTCGCTGTCTTCTTACTGACATGCTGAGCACTAAAGAAATAGATTACAATGCTCTGAATATCCATTCTTGAGCCTCTGCCCATGTTTAATGGCTAGTAGTAAAATATCTTTGAAGCAAAGGGGGAAAACAAGAGATCAATAGCAATAAAAAAAGATAAAAACTCTTTTCTTGTGTCTGCTATGTTATGTTAAAGGAACACCATTGCATTTTTAACTTAATGTCTGTTTGGGAAATCTGTATTCTGCTGTGGATTCAATAACTTCAACACTTTTCACTACTCTTCAAAAAGAACATAAAACCTTTTAAAACAAGACTAACTTTATTACTGTCCAAGTCAATGGGCAGTAATAAATGTGTAAAATATGTGTCTATATAGACTAAAATCGAAACATTACATTCACATTACAGACCTTGAAGAGAAGGTGTAAGAACTTTTTAAAGTTCTCAGAGACTTTACATTAGAGATTATTAGACTTTACAAAACAATACAGAGCTAAAGCTACAGAGCCTTAGCAAAGACCTTAAATATACCTGTCCCTAGAATTATTTCAGTAATACACCATTGTGTCACGTATACGCCCCTCCGTGTCTCCTTGTGTTGATATTTTGAGTTTCCTCGTGTTCAAGTTAGCCACACCCCCGTCAGCTGTTTTGTGTTCTCGTCACTCCCTGTCAGCTGTCTTCAATTAGTGTGACTATTTAAGTTCCTGTTTGTCCATTGAGTCCTTGTCGGTTGTTTTGTGTGTACATGTTTACAAACATCGTGGTCGTGTCCTTTCTTGCCTGTGTTTACGTGTGTTTATGTTCTGTTTTTGTAGTCAGTGTTCTGTTTTTCTTTATTAAATCTTTTATATAATTTTTGAAAACATTGCGTTTGCTTCCTCACCACGACCCATACGTTACATTACAAACGACCTACATGGAAGCAGCAATGTTTGAATTAGGCGTGGAGGAATGGAAAAGGAGCGGAAGGGATCCGGAGGAAGGTGAGCGGCTACTTCGGGACATTAAGCGGGCCGAGGTGAGTTCTGGGGGTGAAGAACAGGAGAGCTGGGACGAAGGTTGGCTTTGTTAATTTGGCAGCGTCGCCAGGGGTATGAACCCGCATTGACCGCGTTGTGGTGAGCCAGCGGTCGGTGGAGTTCCAGAGGCCACTCTGTCAGTCGAGACCCAACAAGTCCCCGCCCCCAGGGTGCTTGAGTTGTCCAGTGTGCTGCTTGGGGAAACGCAGCACCTGGCGGCCGAGGAGCAGCAACCCCCGGCTCTGCCTTCGGTTCTGAAGCGACGGCCGGCAAATAGGGGAGTTGCCACACAGACGTGGCTGCGCATTACGGTTGAAACCTCAACCCAGACGATGTCATACGTCACAAGGGAGGTATCCGTACAAGCTGCGCAGCTCGTCGAGGCAAAGGAATCTCCCCAAGCGCCGTCGCACGCCGGTCCCGAGAGCCCCACCTCCTCACGAGGTCTCCTGGCTCCTCCCCGACGTCGCGTACGTCTCCTGGCTCCGCCCCGACGTCACGTGCGTCTCCTGGCTCCATCTATGCGCCCAGGGGGTTCAGGACAGGAACTTTTAAGCCCGGACCCTTGTTTCCGCAGCCCAGACCCTTGTTTCCGCAGCCCGGACCCATGTTTCCGCAGCCCGGACCCTTGTTTCCGCAGCCCGGACCCTTGTTTCCCCAGCCCGGACCCTTGTTTCCCCAACCCGGACATGTGTTCCCTCAGTTTCAGTCTTTGTCTTCCTTGTTACCTGTCATAGTGCCTATGTTTAACCTGTTGTGTTGGGTGTTATCCCAGTGTCGTGTCTAGTTCCCTTTGGTTTCCTAGTCTTGTCTTGGGCCTGTTCTTGTCCTCAGTGTTGCCGTCCTCCTGAGCCAACGCCTCGGTTGTGGGAGGAGTTTAGCGCACCGGGACGTT
>JBBPDA010145554.1:0-20552 GCA_037974385.1 Arnoldichthys spilopterus
GTGTGTGTGTGTGTGTGTGTGTGTGTGTGTGTATGTGTGTGTGTGTGTGTGTGTGTGTGTGTGTGTGTGTGTGTGTGCACGTGTGTGTGTCAGTAAATTAAAACAAAACAGAAATAGGGTGGGCAGTGGAAAGAAAGAAAAAAAAACAAGTAATACAGAAAGAGAGAGAGGATGTACTAGAGAGAATGTGATAAAGAGACCATAACAGAGAGAGGGAGAGAGAAACTGTAAAAGAGAGAAATAGAGATATAGAGAGAGGGAAAGTGAGGAATAGTGAAATATAAATGGAGAGTTATAGACATGAGAGAGAAACAGAGATACAGCGTGAAAATGAAAGAGTGATAGAGAGAGAAAGTGGGAGAGAGAAATAGTAAGAGAAATAGATAAACAGAGAGAATGAGAGAGAGAGGGACAATGAGAGATGAAATGAGATAGAAAGAGAGAGATAAAAAGAGAAAGATAAAAAAATAAAAGTGTGTGTGTGTGTGTGTGTGTGGGGGGGGTAATCACTCTGATCGTTGTGATGTTGGACTTAATTGTGTTCAGATGTGTCCTGCAGTGGGAAACACTAGACCAAACACACACTGCCTCAATTTGTACCACAAAGATGATACTATCATAAAGCAACACACGCACCCTCAAAACGCACACACTCACCTTTCTTTCCCTTCTAAGGGAGTCTTTCAGGCGTTCTGTCTCCCACCAGCTCTTCTTTTGGTCCTTCAGCAAGCAGATTTACCATCGACACTGCAGGAGACTGACACACACGCACACATACACACACATGGCTGTCCACATGAAGTAAAAGAAAGTTGTGTAGCCATCACAATAAGGCCCTTGTCAAAGTGACTCCTTATACTCACCCATTTTTCCTGCTTCCAGCACATCAATTTCAAAAACTGACTGTTCACTTGCTGCCTAATATATCCCACCCATTGACAGATGCCATTATGTTGAGATTTTCACTTCATCTGTCAGTGGTGTTAATATTATGGTTGGTTGGGTGGCCAGTTATTTTCTTAAAGGCAATTATTATCGATGGAGTAGGATTTACATTTACATTTACAGTTACATTTACGGCATTTGACAGTCAACTTCCTATACCAGTAAACTTAGACTTGGTTTAAGAGCTACTAATCGATCTAGATTATACCTGAGCTCATGCAAAATGTAAAAGTTTTTTTTTTTTCTCCCATAATGTTAGTAAGTTTGTTAGTTCTGTAGTTGTGGTCCCAAGTACTCTGTGAAGAGATGAGTCTTTAGTCGTCATTTGAAGATGGTGAGGGACTGGCAGTTCTGACAGTTAAGAGAAGTTCATTCCACCACTTGGGAGCAAAAGGATTTCAAAACACACATGCACACACACTAAGAATCATAGTAGCATGTTTGCTTACACAACTAAGTCAATATGAAAAACAGGAATGTGTAACTGGCTGGAATCACAGATACACTGCATGCAGCTCTTTTGTGCTGATTAGCCTATCTTATCCAAATTCTACACTTCATCACTCCGTCTTTCCCACTGTCTCTTGCACACGTGCACAAATGCACATGCATTTGTCACAGAGATGTCCACATGTGGAATATTTTATTTGTGGACAAATCACTGCACTGGTTGTGCTTTACATTGATCAGCCATAAAATTAAACCCACCTGACTAATACTGAGTAGCACCCCCTTAAGCTGAAACTACTCTGACTGTGGTGCTCTGTGTGTTCTGATCCCTTTCTATAAGAGTCAGCATTCACTTTTTAAACCACAGTAGCTCTTCTTTGGGATTGGACCAGATGGGTTAGCCTTCACTCCCGGCATGCATCAGTGAGCCTTGGGTGCCCATGATGCTGATTCACCAGATATCCTTCATTGGATCACTTATTAGCTAATTACTGCAGACCTGGAACACTTCATAACAATGGAACATCATTACCAGCAATGAAATTCTTGGACTCCATAGACCTGATGGCTTGCAGGTAGAAGACTGAGTCATCTAGCCATCACAATAAGGCACATGTAAAAGTGACTTGGACCCTTACATGCACCTATTTTTCCTGCTTTCAGCACATCAACTTCAAAAACTGACTGTTCACTAGCCATTGTAATGAAATAACTGTATTGTCAATGTAATTTACTTTACCAGTGATGTTAATGCTATGGCTATGGCTATGATTGTTATCTCCGAAAGGACATTTCTCAAATTATTTGTGTAAGAATATGCACAATGCCAAATTCAGAATATGAACAGTATGTCTATATATATTGTGTATTTGTGTGGGTTTTTGCTTTTTTATCTTTCTTTTTTCCTGCATGTGTGTGCGTTTAGTCTTAATTGAAATATTATATTAGTGTTTTATAGCTCTTGGCTGTGCTTGCCTGCCTCTGTTAAAATGCTCTTTTTAAAAGCGCTCCATTAAATGTAGGTTTCCACGTGGGCCACCTCCACAGGAGATTTCTTTCTTCAGTTAAGCTTTTACTACCCTTTCTTTCTTTGCTGCTTTCATCTTAATGAGAGCTTATACAATGGAAAGAACAAGCTACATTTTTTCTCTCTCTGCTGACCACACAACCGAGAGACTGGTACTGCCTACTGCAGTGTGTATGCGATAAAGCGAGATAGAGAAGAAGCTCTATATAGACACTCATCCTTTTGCCTTTCTGTCACCTGTATATACCCACACTCACACACAAATTCACACTAACCCTAACCACACATAGTGTCATTTGTCACATTCCCTGATAAGTAGGAATGCGTGTCAGCACCAGCCTCATACCAGAATATTGCCTGCTAGTGATTGCAGTGTGTGTGTGTGTGTTTATCTAATGCTGCTATGATCCTGAGCTTGTGTGTAGATAGGCAGAGATAAGAAAGTAGAAATACGACAGAGCGAGAGAGAGATGGGAGAAAGAGAGAGAGAGAGAGAGAGAGAGAAAGAGAGAGAGAGCGAGAGAGAGAGAGAGAGAAAGAGAGAAAGAGAGAAAGACGGGAGAAAGAGAGAGAAAGAGAGACGGGAGAGCTAGAGGAGTGAGTGAGGGGGTGAATGACGGCATGAAAAAGAGTGTGTGAAGTGAGTAAGACAGGGATGGAACGGGAGAAGGAGAGAGAGATGTGTATATGCGCACACACACACACATTCAGTCTGACTTTGTGGTCAAAGGTCAAATTCTAAGAAAGAGAGGTAGCAAAAGAGCCAGAGAAAGAATGAGAGCAGGACAGAGAGGGGGGTTAGAGAGAGCGTGAGGGACAGCACTTTCTAAAGCTCCAGTGGCAGTGTGGTCTATCAGAGGAGATTTACTGGAAGCACGTGCTGATTAGTGGGTAGGCGACCCACGTCTTTTATTTCTGTCCTTGTCCTTGGCAGTGCCTGTTTAACAATGCAGACACTGTCTCTGTACTTCACTCTGTTTCAGTTCAGTTTTTTCTCTTCGTCATCGCTGTTACTAGAACATTTTACATCTATGAAGGGTTGAGGGTTAAAGGAATAGTTCAAAAATCACATGTACACAATCTTCCTTTCATTCCTAGATGTAGTTGGTCGGCCAAGAAGTGTTTGTTGTCCAAATGTTGCTTCTTTAGTTTAGCACTGGATCTACAAGGCTAACCTTGTTCTTCATTGGGTTGGTGCAGCACATGTGGTTTAGGACACAGTCATCTAATTTACCACTACTTTGTAATGTTGAAATGGCTAGTGTTCTAAACCACATGGACAAGTCTGCCACACCTTAATGAAGAGCTGTACGTGGTTTGAGAGAGTTTAGAGAAGTTGTGAGTGTGTATTTTTACAGAAATTATGTTGTTGTTTCTGGTGTTTATCAATGTTCAAATTGAAAAAATAATAATATTTGTACACTGAAAATATCTTGGCTGACTGATAACATCTGGGGTAAATGGAAAATAGTATAAATGCTATTTTACTCTGAATTAATTAATTGACTAAGAAGTAAATTCGGGTGTGGTACCAAGAAACGTTTGCAGCAACATATGCCTTTAAGATTGGGTTGCACTGATCGAACACACTATTTTAACGGTGTTCGATAAAAGAACCAGGGTTAGGGTTTGTTTAAGGCTAATCCTTTGGTTAAATGTAGGGCGAAGGTTGGGTCGATTGTTAGGATTCATGGTCAGAGATCAGTTAAATTAAAATTAATAGATATTTAGAAGGATATGAGTTACGTTAAGTACAAGATGAGCATATATAAAGCATCCACAAAATATAGAAATGTTTTAAACAGGGATGCAGCAATGTGGAATTTGTGAGCTGATACAGATGTCAGATATTTTTCATGTACATTTGCTAATGCCAAAAGGATGCTTATATCAAAAACACATTTTAAAAAATGCAGAAATGAGGACTACATTTACCAGGATTGGAAAAATAAATTGCATATAGCAAGTTCTATGAGCTTAAAAATTACATAAAATGAGAAAAGTGATAGCATTTAGTACAGTATTCCAGTACAATTAATTAAATATTGGTTTTAAATTCTAGTCAGAATCTGTCCTGTGCTGATATTATTTTTTTCAAGCAATTATCTGCTGATACCAACATGACTTCAAATATTATTGTGCATCCATACTTTTGGATCTTTCACCTTTTAAAAAGTCATTTTGAGAATATTCTTCTGCATTAGCAGTGGAGTTTCTAGTCTTACCGATATTCATTCATGATTTTCTTGCTTAGACCTGCTGGCCACGAATCGCTCCTCCATCTTCTCCGGTCTCCATGGTGATCTGCAGCTTTCAGCAATGTTTTTGGATGAGTACCATGACCGGCTGTTTCTCGGAGGGAAGGATGTGCTCTATTCTCTTCGACTGGACCACACACATGCAGATGCTAAAGAGGTAAACACATGCATGCACACACACATTGCTGCACAAACACATAAACACAGTGCATGCAGACACTGATATCTAGAGGTACACAACAAAACCTATGGTGTTGAACTAAAATTGGATTCAGTATAGAGCTTGAAATGTTTGCCTAACCCAACACAATCCACTTGCTCACGTCAGGTTCAGTCATGTCAGTCCTCAAATGTTTATCCGACTCGGATATTGAGATTTCACGTTTGGGCTCTTGTGGCCCGATTCCCACTTTAAACAGATTTTACCCTTCATTTCCTCTGCTTTAGATTTCCCCTAACTTCTTTCCTGCTCCCTACTTTCAGTACTTTCAAACAGTTTTTAAACTGACACAGTAAGATCTGTGTGGCCCAATTTCTTGAGAAAATGAATGCAAAAGAAATAAAACATCATATTGGTTCAGGAGAGTACAATATTACAATATTTCTTATTATTTTTGTTGTATTTATCTAGTGCTAATTGCTATACTGAAATGTGTGCTGTTCATTCATGCACAATTTTGTAACACTAAGTCATACTCCAGCAAACAAAACAAATTTAAATTTAAATTTAACTCAATTACATTTGATTAGAAAAAGACATGTTTTGTGTCTGGTGTCATGAAAGCCTAAATCTCAATAACTCACCAATTAGCACTGTACAAACTGCATGTCTGAATCATCACACATTAAGTCCTTTTAAATAGAATTGCTTGTGTGGTTTCTGACAGTCTATGAGATGCTGCTGTTCCTAACCATGAACAAAAGTACAAAGAAAATATTGGTTTTGAGATGATTGCTAGTACTGTTTATAGCAACAAACTATGTTCTACTTTATTATGTACCAATCTATTTTAAAAATTATAAAATTAATATAAGAAAACACAGACTACATAAAATTGTCAATTATAAATAAATTTTACCATAAAGCTAAAGTAAAATAGATTTAATAGAAATTAGTAATTCAAAATAAAACCAAATAAAACAATTCCTTTATTTCTAAAGAAATATAAAACAATATAAAATTAAAAAGTGTAGTGTGCTGCTTTATAGTTTATTTTCCACTTCTGCATGAACACCCCTATTTAAGTATATGTTTAAAAATGATTCAAAATAAGGGGTCAGATTTTTAAACCCCTATGTGAATGAACATTTAGAAACACACATTCATGTCACACAGGCACACACTCTTATAGACAAGTGCAAACAGTGTGTGTTTACTTGGGAGTCTCATCAGGCTTCTCATATATTAATGAACATTCAAACCAATAAAACTCCAGCAGTGTGAAAACACTACAAGCTCATTTCAATAATATAAACTAACCGCGCACGTGTGGAAAACTTAACTAAGCAACATAAACATTAGCATTCCCTGCCCTAATTAAGAATCCTCGTCAGTAATCGCAATAAAATTCTGTTTATGAGGTCTGGCTACGAGAGCAGTTTATTTTTAAAGTCTAATGGGTGTTAGCAGGACATACTGATTGGCTGTGAAGGCAGAATCGGTGGGATGTTATAGGCTTCATAAAGAATCTCACTGCTGGGTGGACTCTGTCTGCGGTTGACTTATGCTAGTGTTTCTGGGGACACAGTCCTCATTGCAGTCAGTCCGGTTCCTAACAAATGTGCACTAATCAGGTGTGCTAGAGCAGAGACAGCACAGTGCAAGCCACAGTGCTTTATTCTGAAAACATCTAGGGATTAAATTGTGACTTCAGAGGTGGGGTGCCATTTTTCTAAGGGTGTCAACAACATTGTTTGATTTATGAGGATTATTAATTACTGGTGCCATGAAAATGAGCCTGTTGTCTTAATAGCTTTATCAAATCAGTCAGTTGATTTGGCTGATTTCAGTATTCTTTAACTGTTCTGCTGTGAAAACGAATCACTCCGAACAATGATGTACCCATGTGACTATGAGACACCTTCCTGTCCTTGTATGCTTGGAGCAGCTGCCAGCTGTTTTTAAGGGACTGATGTTAGGGACAATACCATTTATCTAGAAAAAGTGTTTATGCTATGGTTCTTCTCTGTGAGCAAGTTACTGCCAAATGCCACACTTTCAAACTAATTCAAACACCAGCTTTCCTACATACCTTAAGAATTTATGACTTTTTGTAGCTGATAAGCCAAACCTAGATTACCTAGCTATTTAGGGGAAAATGTGACAGTTTTTTAACTAAGTTCAGAAATGTGTTTAAATTATTGTCTGTGGCAAATGTGTGACAGGTGCAACAGACAGAGATTAAGCATATCTAGTGTTCCTGATAGACATGTCTTGGGACTGCGGGAACCTTTTACCTGCAGTTTGAACACAGCCTTTGTGATTTTTTACCATTTGTGTGTGTGTGTGTGTGTGTGTGTGTGTGCCCTTGTATATGCTTCTTAGTGAGGTCTGAATGTCCTCATAAACATAGCAATTATAGAAAAATCCATTATATTGAGGACATTTTGATGGTCCTCATTAAGAAACAAGCTGATTTCTCCACATATTTAAGTTTTTTAGAAAAACTAAAAGTGCAGAAAGATTGTCTTTTATTTACTGAGGTTAGGTTTAGGGTTAGGATCAGGGTCAGGGTTAGGGTTAGGTGTAGTGTTACTGAGATACAGTATTACACAAGTCAATTGAAAAACACCTCACAGACCTCACTACTGTGTGTGTGTGTGTGTGTGTGTGTGCGTGTGTGTGAGTGTGTGTGTGTGTGTGTGTGTGTGTGTGTGTGTATGTGTTTGCTTGTAAATGTATATGTATATGGCTAACCCTAGCTATAATTGTCTGAGGAAGCTTGCATGTGTGTTTGTGATACCCATGTCTCTTTAATCCTAGTCAGTGTGTGTGGGCTGGTCAGATGATCCAGATAGGAAGAGGAAGTATATCGCCATGGTGAGAGACATGTGAAAGCTACTGCCACTCCTAGGGTTGTGACCTGTGACCTTTGCCCCAGACGTAGACACTCACTGCCACATATAACCCTCCAATTCACCTTCTATATTCCACTGACCTCAAACCTCTTAAACTTACAATAGCCTCATTGTCATTTCAATAATAGTTCATTCAACTTTATAAAACTTCTGAAGAGCGTTTTTAAAATTCATTTAAACACATATTTATGTTTTAAAGCCTGCTGCCTTAAAATATGCTTCTAATAGAGGCCAGTGGGCTGTGTATTGTGTTCATATGTTTTCTAGCCAATTACTAAATTCAGAAGCATGTTTAAATTGTTGTCTTCAGTAACTTCTAAAGGTTCTTCAAACAACCAAAACTGGTTCTGCTACGAGACTGCTCCTTGACCCTTTGCCATCCATCATTTTGTTTTTAAGAGTGTAGCAAAACATCATGGATGATAAAGTGATTAAATAGCCAAAGACTGGAAGTAAAAAACCTCTAAAGGTGTAATGCAGTCACTTCCATGTGTTCCAGTTTTACAGGAACTAAACAGTGAGTCAAGCATCACTTCCTTAGTAACAAATTCCAACGAATGCTGTTTCAAAACAAGTATCAGGCCAAGAAAGACTAACTCTTGTTTACTGGTCTTTATTTAGACTTGATACCAACTGTCCTTAAGCATGGTAATGATGCTTTGCAAAGGGACAGGAAATATCTCCCGGCAGCGGAAGGATGCTGGGTAATGTACTTGATTGCAACATCCGGTCTTAGATGATCACGTAAGAGGTTATGGTTCAAAAACAAAGGTAGTGATTCACTGATGACTAAACCATATGAATGGTGGGACTGCACATTGAGGGATGTTAACCACCATTGTGAATACCATTATTTCCTTTTTTTCAGTTTGTGATACTCCCTCTTTTTGCTCGGGCTTCCAAGAATGCAAAACTGAAATGGAAAGATCAGTATTCTTTAAGAAACGTAAGGCTTTATTTGCCAAGGAAAACATCCCATGTTCGAATGCTTAGCACAGGGGGCCTAATCCTAATTTGTTGCGATCTCCCTTGGATAGCCTTGCTCCAATTCTAACACACCTGATCCTGGAAATGAAGGCTTTCAGGAGCATCTGAATATTAGAACCAGGTGTTTTGGAACTGAACACTTGCTGGCGGTTGATCCCCAGGATCAAGGCCACCCCTAGCTTTGCACATGTTAAAATGACAAGCATATTACAGCAACTGGATTGTAATGAATCACTTGTTCAATCTTTACTTGTGCTTTAGTTGAGGCAGGAGAGATATCACGTACGTTAATCTGTATAGGAGATAAATGAGTCAGTTTTCGTTTAGTTGTTTAACTTACACCAATCAGCTATAACTTTAACACCAATGACACTTACAGTGAATAACATTATTTCATTACAATGGCACCTGTCAGGGGGTGGGATACATTAGGCAGTACGTGAAGTGTTAGTTCTTGAAGTTGATGTGCTGGAAGCAGGAAAAGTGGGTGAAAGTAAGTATCTGAGCCTCTTTGAGAAGGGCCTTGTTGGTATGGCTAGACGGCAGAGTCAGAGCATCTCCAAAACGGCAGGTCTTGTGGAGTCATCCAAGTGTGCAGTAGTTAGCTACCAAAAGTGATTCACAAAAGGACAATTGGTGAATGGCGACAGGGTCATAGGCCCCCAAGGTTCACTGAAGTATGTGGGTAGTGAAGGCTAGCCCTACTGGTTGATTCCAGAGCTACTGTGGTTGAAATAGTGAATGCTGATTTTGATAGAAAGGGGTCAGAACACACAGTGCACCACAGTCAGAGCTTCTGCAGCATGAGGGTAACTACTCAATATTAGGCATTGTTGTTAATGTTAGGGCTGATCAGTGTAAGCACTAGTTTTAGTGCTAGGACATGCTTTTTGTTCAGCTGCTTAGCATAAGCATGTAGCATGTACGGCTTATCACCATATCAGTGCAGCAGGCCTGATTCATTTTTGCTTTTAAGTACTAACTTTCTACATAAGCAGTGCACTGCATCTGAAACCATGACCATGAATCATTCCCTCTGCTTGACAATCACAGCTGCAGGGCTGGCAAAGCTTAAACTGGTACAGAAACTCTAGCTGCTTCAGTCTGAAGTTAGTACTACAACAATTACATGGAACAAAATAGAGTATTGTGTTAGTGGCATACAGTTTCTAGACTGTACACACACACACACACACACACACACGCATACACATTATGATTTACAGTAAAAGTAACAAATCATTGATTGATGTGATTTATTTTGTGTCTTTCCATGTTTTTTCTACACTCTTTTCCATATATGTACAGAAGCACCATTGTTTCACCAACGCTGTCTGAGCCAAAAACATGTTTTTATCATTAATCCTGTTATTGCTCTGCATATAAACTATCCTGTTTTTTTCCATAATTGCAATAATTGACGCACTCCCCACCCTATATATGCTCCTCTCCTCACATTCAGTTTAACTGGTTCTTGTGGGCTGTGGTAGTCTGGGTTAGAGTGAGGACATTATTATGCTGTTTATAAAAGATGCTGGGCTTTTATAAAGAGAACTTTATACACAGACCCACACTAAACTTCTTATTCATCCTGTCTTCTCCAGATCCACTGGCCATTGCCAGGAAACCGAGAAGAATGCATTCTGAAAGGAAAGGACCCAGAGGTGAGTGAAAGAACTCTAGTTTTCTTAAAGCTGTTTTTTCACTTGCCTGTTTGAACTGATTCCTGGCCCCATGCCTATAAGCTTGTATACTTTTATAAGTAGAAGTATGTTCCCAGCCCAGAACAGTCCTAAATGAAAATCTTGCCCAAATGAACTATGGCCAAAATGTATTGACGCCTGCATGGCTTCTGATCAAAATGAAATGTTACACACTGTTTGTTTTTTGGCTTTATACATTAATTAATCGCATGTGATTTTGTAACAGTTTTCATTCCATTGATTTCAAATATTTTAGAAGCATGAGAACATGCATGAGAATATTTTATATGCAAACTGCAGAAGCCTGAAGTCTTGCAGGCTAGTTCTGTTGACTGCTGTAGAAAAGTATACAGCTAATCTTCTGCAGTCTTGGGGCTGCCCGTGATCAACATTCATTGTAACACGCTGGACACTTGATAGCTCTTCTGTCTGCTCCACTAAGCACTGAAGGAAAATGATCTAGTAAACTAAATAAGTGTGGTTTAATGCCCCTTGACAGTACATGACCTATAAATCCCTTCACTCACTTCATGCTGCACAGCTTGCCCCAAAAAGTTTCCCACTCATGTTCAACTGCATTTTAATGCTATAACTTTGTGGTGTGATCAAAGCAGTACAGTATTCTGTGCATGCTGTGGTCAAGTATATACTGTACAGCAGAGGGAATCCGGGAACTTCTAAACCTACAGAATCCTGATGTTTTATGTGACATACAAACGTAAATAAATGTCTGTCATTTTTTTCCCGTTATTATATTCTGTCTTTTTCCATTTAGTCTATTATTAACATCATCATGCTTTTTATAAATAACTAATCAAGTATTGAAATTATACCGTTATGTCATCTTTTATTTATGGTTGGAACAAAGGGCTTAAAATCTGAAAATGGCCAGTGGAGATATGTTCAATCAGGATTGTATTGTGTCTTTGATATCTAGGCAGAGACAGACATCCTATTGGCTAATAGTTCAAGAGCCTCCAAATAGATCCAGAATAGAGTGACTTTTATAAGCTGCAGATGTACATGTTTAATTTTGAACAGCCAAAAAAATGTTCAAGTGAATCACTGTTAGCTTGGTGCTTACATTGTTTGTTTTGACAAATATGGCTCAAACTAAAGACTAGCTCTAATAGCCATGGCTTACCTCTGCATATGTGTGTGTATATATACTAAAAAAACACTGATAGTTCAGTGTAATAATTGGAAGGGTAAATTTACACAGTTCCTCATCCATTTGATGTCAACCTTTTCTTCTTTAACTCGGGCAAAAAACTTATTTACATTTCTAAGAGCCCATGCTAACTACACCTCATAAAGCCTGATAACTCTGGCTTTAGGTTGTCCACAGACACTGTTTCCTGATGCCTGTAGCCTTCAGGCCTTTAAGCTTAAATGTAACTGTCCTAAAGCCACTATAAATGTCACACACACACATACACACAAACATACAAACCCACATGCAGCATCTGCTAGCATTTAGTTTGTCTTGGTGGTAAAGTAAGGGTCCAGAGGTGCCTTGGCGCTCGGAGCTGGTGATTTAAATGGCATAGTCGTTTGATGTGGCAGGTGAGATAGATATTGGATACTTCAGTTTTAATGGGATTCTTTCTCTCTCTCTGTCTGTGTGTGTGTGTGTGTGTGTGTGTGTGTGTGTGTGCAGACACACACAGTTTGAAGACACACTGTATAGATGTCATTACACAAGTTCTTTGAAATCTAAATGCATGATCACACATACATGAACTGTGTCGTCTCTCCTTATAAATAAAGGAAATGTGTGTGTGTGTGTGTGTGTGTGTGTGTGTAAGTGTCTAGGACATGGCATGGCATTGTGACAGTTTCCTGGAGTAATTGGGTGGAGAGTTCACAGAATACTTCGTAATCAGTTCCTGCAGTAGATGACTTTGACCTTGCCCTTTTTAAGCTGAAGCACAGGATTGGTTTCCGCTGGCCAGCGAGTGCCCTCTGAGTTCTGAGCCCTGAGTGGGGCAGTTACTGAGAGAACAGGATAAACCATCACCACGCCTCTCTCAGATAGAGCTTTCTTTCTGTTATCTGTTGAAGTGCTGTATGACGTTACTAAGCTTATTTTATTTTATTTTATTTTATAAATAAGGAATAAGCAGTTTTGAAAAGTGAGATCAATATTTCACCATGACTGAACTTATGTCTGTGTAAATAAAGTAAAACCAGTTTAAAGTCATGGCCCCAGTGCTAATTTTATTGTTTTAACTTAGGCCCAAACCAGACCACATGGTTTCAGTCACTTTGGAGAAAATATGCACCAATACACACACACACACACACACACACACACACACACACACACAAATATATATATAACTCCATATCACTGCACAACTTCCTTGCAATGTATAGATGCAGATTTGCTTATTTTGCCTAAACAATCTGGTTGAAATGCTTAGGTTAAAGATGTCACATATCAAGTAAGGTCAAATTAAAAGTTCACTTTAATCCTGAATGTGTGCGTGCATTTGTATTTTCAGACGGAATGTGCTAACTTCATTCGACTCCTGCAACCATTTAACAGGACTCACTTGCTGGCTTGTGGAACAGGAGCATTCCAACCTGTATGTGCCCTCATTTATGTGGGATATCGTGGAGAGGTAACACAAACACACACACACACACACACACACAAACACACACAGGTAGAAGGCAGAAAGACTGGTAATAAGGCCTAATACTAAAGCTTGTTATTCACATCCTGCTGTTTCTTCATGTATTTGACGACCACTGTTGTTCACATTGCTATTAATATAGCCTATTGTGGTCCTTCCTCTAGATATGAATGAGTTATATTAAGCCTGCACACTCTGTTAGACATAAGTGAGTCACACTTCAAGTAGCACTGGACAACAGTCAGAACCAAAGCAGGAAACTAAGGGACAGGGTACCCTATAAAAAGCCACCAGTGACACTCTCTTTGGGCCCTAAGATTATATACCCCTTCTGTCAAAAAAAATTTCCTACTCATAGCTTTTTGAAGCATATAGCAAAGTGTGGACTTATCCAATTTCCAAATGTTACTACATTTTCTATGACTTATTATTGAATGCAAATTGAATATAAATGTCATTTATTGCATAACTAACAACAAACTAAAAATTATGCAATTGTATATTAAAATTGTGTAATCATCGAAATCTGAATAATGCAGACATTTAATAAAATTCAGTGAAAGATCTGAGATTGGACTGCTGACAGGCCAGTCAAGGACACACACTTTGTGTCTAAGAAGCTACACTGTAGTGTGTGCAGAATTAGGCATTGTCTTGTTGCAATAACCTTGGACCTCTCAGGAGAAGATATCACCTTGATGACTGCATATGCCTCTCTAAAATCCCAATAAGCACCTCTGTGTCAATGGTACATTCTTAAGTATATATGCCACCTATGCTGAAGGCACTGATGCTCCCCCTTACAATAACAGATGTTGGCATTTACACATGTTGCTGATAACAGTCTAGATGGTCTGTTTGCATATGTAGAACTTGACATGCATTCTTTCCAAAAATAAACTGAAACTTGGACTCTGAAATGAGTTCAGGCCCAGAGGACATTTTTATAATATTATGTACTATAAATGATGAATGACCTAAATCCTTATGTTACGAAATGTTCTATTTGAACTGACTGACAATTATCTCATAAAGCCATAAGTCACCTTAGCTTGCAAATACTGGATGCTCGTTTGATTCAATCTTATTTTAACTTTTAACTTTTGTGCTGTGACCCAAACTTTTGTGAGTGTGTTGCAGGCATCAAATTCAACATTCTGCTGCATTTTTAGTCAGTCAACCAAAACATGACCTTCTTTGTAGTTTTTTTTGAGAGCTTACATGTTACAGATTTATTGCATATTATAAAATGTTCAAGTTTTTGGACTTATTACCATATACAAGTTAAATGTAAGTAAGTAATACATAAAGTATACATGCAATTATGTAATAATATCATTAAAATTCATTTGTAAAGCAAGACAACAATAAATTATATTATAGACACTGACTGACAAAGTCATCAAGGGTACAACTGGAGGTGCAGGTAGCACAGCAAAGATGAAACTGCTTTGGGTCAAAAGTCATCCCACCCACAGACTGACCCTAGAGGTCATGACCTGATCACAAGAGGAGACAAAAGCAAACACACTGATCGATCATATAAACCTGCTATCCAAGAGGTGTCACTCATCTACATGCAAACAAACACACACCCACACAACGACTGTGCAGGGTGGACCCCAGTTCATTACATCTTCAGTGAAATACGGCACCAGCTCACCACAGCCATACACATTCGAGGCATTTATCACTGCTTTATGTGTTTAAGTGCAGAGTGTGTGGTGTAGTTGACTGCACAGTCAACAGCTGGATCATATAATCAACAGCAGAGGGAGAAAGTGTTAAAACACACAGTACAGGACAGAACAAATTAACAGCCCAGGCTGTGTGTGTGTGTGTGTGTCTATAAAGAGTGAGAAAGAAAGAGAGCAAGAGAGAGAGAGAGAGCGAGAGAGAGAGAGAGAAAGAGACAAAGAGAGAGATTAATGAGTGAGCTTGAAGTGTAGGAGGCCTGTGATTGAATAAGACAGAAAGGGAGAAAAGAGGCATGAAAGTAAAGTGAGGATGAAGTGTTGGAGAATGGAGGCCAGGAAGGAGGGATAAGGACAAATGAAAGTCAGTAAAAGCTGAGTGAATGCAATGCAGACCAGGTGGAAAGAAATAAAAAGAAAATGAAAAGATGATAGGTAAAAAAGAAACTCCTCAGAAGCAGAGAGTGAAATGAAGAAAGAAAGAGCAAAGAACTCAGACTTCCAGAGAGCGAGGGAAGGAGAGAGAAAAGAGAGAATTGAAAAGCTGAAAGTTGAAAAGATGTTGAAAGAAACTAAATGTTTCTGCTGAGATGTTTGGGAGGGGGTCTTTTAATATTCCCTCTGTTTTTTATCATAATAATGGCAGATTTGTGTGTGTGTGTGTCTGTGCGTGTGTGTCTGTGTGTGTTCACCCTCTGGATTGAACATCTGGTGATTTCAACAAGAGGTGTAAAAGAGCACATCCTGCTCCATGTGCCAAGGCGTCTTCACACACGCTCACACACACTATGCAGGAGTGTGTCAGTGTGTGATCGTTTTAATCCTTACAGTTTGGCTGGTGCTGGTGGGATTCTGTTTCATTTCTGCTGTATTTTGACAGATCTGTCACTTTTACACTGTAGAGAGTAAGAGCAACCAGTTAGTCCTACAGTGCTGTGTTGTGAGGGATGAAAAACTGACCCCATACTGAAACAAGTTCAGTCTAGCTACACATACTCATACACTCAATGACAATCACAGACAATGAACACACCTTCAAAGGCATATCCAATGGCCTGCACATATCACTGTCAAAAAAAACGTAAAAAGTATAATTTTAATGAATCAATTACATGTATTTATTTTCATCATTATTTTAAATATTTTTTGAAATTGATTTGAAACTTTGAAAATTTTAGATGGTTTTACATTGTGTATGATATCAAAAGAAATTGTGCCACACTGATGATGTTGTGTTGATTAAGCTAAGAGTAGGGAAAATGGCATAAATATAATATCTTAATATTGTGAAATTCTACACAGTGTGAAAATGGAACAGACAAAAAAGAACCAGTTGAGCTATGCTGAAAAATCTGAAATTTTCAGAAGATTTCAGTAGAAATTATTTTTATTCAGTTTTACACACTGTGATGTTAACTTGACTACATTTGAAATTCTCCATCAGAGAGATATCAGGACTCTCTTAAGTACTGATAGTAACCAGAATATGTTCTGAAAAGGACATTCTGTATTTAACACAGTATTGATAAAATCCTCCTGTTGAACAGCCTTAGAGAAATCCTAGTCCTGTACTCAGGACCTTTGTACTTAAGACTTGAGATGTTTTTACAGTCTATGGCCTGTCCTGAACTCACTGTGTTTTATACTTGGACTTGGTCTCGGCTATTGATATCCCCAAATATAGCCAACCAGACCCCACAACCATGGTCTCTGTCTCTCTTATTTACACTTAGTCTTAACATGGACTCAAATCTCTGTTTATTCACTCTTGACTTGCACTTAATCTAGTCCTGTTCTTGGACTTATCTTGAACTTGACAAATGTGAGCTTGACTACAGCTCTATCTGGACTATTCACCAATGGAGATTTTCAGTTTAAAGGAAAATGTAGTCTAGAAACTGAATCTCAGTTACACTAACAGATGCTTAGTTAAGAACATTTTATCATATAAGTTATTTTAAAGCACTAATTAACCCACAGATAAAAACAACAGATGAGAACAAAGATTCATGTTGAGCATGTTGAGGCCATTGTCAGATCAGGTCAGAACATTTCTTTGCCAGCGCTCAGATGATGTATTAGGACTTTCTAATGCTGAAATGATGAAATGCAGTTGATAATGTTACCTGACATGAGGATGTTATTTACTGCTGACAGCATGCATTCTCACTGGATCCGTCTGCTGTGGAAAACGGCAGAGGAAGATGCCCTCATGACCCCAAACTGCCCTTTGCCAGCACTTTCACGGGTATGTTCCATTTCAAGTATATGCATGCAGCACTCAGTGTGTGTGTACGTATGTGTGCGTGCGTGTGTGTGTGTGTGTGCGTGTGTGTGAGCAAATAAGCTGATTTAACATTTGTGTGTCTGGGTATGTGCATGTGTATGTAGGCATGTTTGGTTGTGTGTGCTAGTGCTAAAAGTTGCATTTAATATTAATGTATTTTACTTAAATTTGGTTTAAGTTAAATTTTGGTTAAACAATTAGATTTTACTACTTCTGATTTACAGCAGTTTGCCTGATTCAAAGTAGACCATATCAAGTTTTTGCCATAGGCCAGTAAAGAGAAGCGCTAAAGTTCTGAGGTAAAGTATTTTATTCAGGGGTAAATGCTGTACATATCTGAGGCAAGTAAATTCAGTGTATCATATTTGTCATGCAGCATGTAGCCTTTAGTCATCATTCAGCCAGGACGATGAGCAAAGCAGCTGGTCCAGAAGCGAGTGGTTTTGTAGTTGTGTTCCGACCTCCTTTCTCGTCTCTCCTGCGTAGGTCTGGTTCCTAATGTGGCAAAATGGCAAATTCATTTTGGCTTCATTTCTATAGAATGGAAGGGTGTAGAGCTATGTTGTCTTCTTTATAGTCATTATGTATACCTTGCAAGCCCTGGTTATCAGCACCACTGTAAAAAAATCAATAGTCCAAAAGTCCAGAACAAAGCATTTCCGATTAAACATTCTTGTTATTTATCATGTTCATGTTAATCTAATCTAAGACTATGTTCAAAGCTGGTTATAGAGCAAACACAAACATACTGCACATTCCACACCAATCACCCATAACATTAACATCACCTGCCTAATGCTGTATTTATCACAGTCACTTTTTAAATCACAGTAGCTCATCTGTGGGATCAGACCAGACTGACTAGCCTTTACTCCCCACATGGATCAGTAAGCCTTGGGTGCTCCTGAACCTCTGGCCAATTCACTAGTTGCCCTTTCTTGGATCACTTATGGTACTAACTACTGCATACCTGGAACACTCCTCAGTGTTCTAGCCATTACGATAAGGACCTTGTCAAAGTGGCTCAGACCCTTATGCTTGCCCATTTTTCCTGCTTCCAACACATCCATTTTAAGGATTGAGTGCTTAATTGCTGCTTAATATATCCCACCCTCTGACAGGTGCCGCTGTAATGAAATAATTAGAAAGTTGTTATTTACTTTATGTGTGTGGTGTTAATGTTGTGGCTGATCGGTGGATATTGTTTTAAGCAATTTGCGTAGATATCTAAGCTTTCTATCTTGTGCTGTGTGTATTCAGAGCAGTAATTTAATGCAAGGGTGATTTAGCAGTTTTGTTAATCGTTTACAGATGTTGTCTCTTTGCACTGGTGTTCAACACTGTTCTCTGGAGGTACACATAACAGGCAGCTGGGTAAAGGCTAACAGCTCTGAGTCAGTGTGGATGAAGCACTGTAGGAGAAAGCACGAGCCAGCACAGTGTTAGTGAGTAAGGGCTGAAAGAGTTCAGCAGTATGCGAGATATCATATATCACTCAGAGCTAATGTGTGTGCTTACATCATGCTGCATGGTTGTGTATGTGCCAGACAGCAGAATTGATTGAATTTGTGTGTGTATGAGATTGTGTGTGTTATAGTGTGTGTATAGCTCTGGGTGTAGCTCTGCACTTGTCAGTAGTTATTTAGTTTATAATGCTCTTTAGATTGATTGCACTGACAGGAGTCTTCTTTCAGCCATGTGTAGATGTGTGTGTGTTTTCTTGTTGTAGGGCATTATTACTGTCTCTTGAACTATAGGTGTGTCACTCTGCATGTGAGCAACTTGGTACCCCCTAGTGTTGTGCGTGCATGCATGTGTGTGACAGCCACTAAGCTGGAACTTGGCTATCTCAGTGAGGTGGTTTGCCAGATGCAGTGCATTATGGGACAAATTCGTGGTTTGAGGAATGTTTAGGAGGCAAGCTATAATGCTCCAATCAGATTTATGTTCTTTTGCCTTTATGTGTTTGAGACAAGTCATCAACCTTCTGCATCTGGAGTGGAAATGGCAGTACTGACAGATAAATGAGGTCTAAATGCAATTTGACAAAATCAGCTGTACTGTATATGGTGACATACACGGGGAAAAAAAATCTGATATGTTATGTCTAACACAGACATTAGGACTCATTTAATGTTCCTTAAGTTAAAAAATGGCCTTCAATGTACCTGATTCAAATCTACAATTAAATGTTTATATGAAAGCTTTTTGGACATAAAAGCTATGTAAACAATGTTAACGTTTCAAAAGGCATCATTCAGTTCCCAGTCCTAACTGTCTGTACACTAAAACAATGCTCCAAACACAATCTGTTTTACATTCTTTTTAATGTGACATACATTTTAAAGTGGTGCATGAAAAACTGCAAACCCTTTTAGAATTTTCTGTATTTCTGCATTAATATGTCCTAAAACATAATCCAATTTTTTGCACAAATACTAAAAGTTGATAAAAAAGAATGCAGTTTAGCCAATGAGGCAAAATGTCGAAAGTAATCCAATATCACATATCCGTGAGAGGCAAAACTATGTGAACCTCTAGGATTAGTGATTAAGTAACATTAAAATTAGGAGGTTTCTGTCAATGGGAGGACAATCGTATTGCTCGGAATTATTTAAAAAAGGTAACTTCTTAGAAACTAAAGGCCTCCCTCACATTGGTTCATGTACTATATATAATCATTCACACTAAGACAAACAGCATGGAAGGGTGCATGGTAGGGCCACAGTTTGCTGTAGAATAAATGGGCAAGCAAGAACACTACTGAAAAAATGTTCTGTGGACTGATGGTTTAAATGAGAAGTGCAATGCTTGGAGAAAGGAAAGCATTTCAGCATTAGAACCCTGTTCCATTTGTGAAATATGGTGGTGATTGTGTCATGGTTTGGGCCATTCTAATGGCTTCACACACTTTCAAGCATACTGTACATACAGTATGTGCATTAGCTTGGGCCTTTGTTAAGATGGTGAAAATGGTCATGTAGAAATAAATACGTATACATCATAACATCAATACAAATATTACTTTAGGTATGGAAATCATATATGAAAATGTAGCAGTGTATTTATGTGGAAAGATACAGAGTTCAATACAGTAAATGCTATTTGCAAGTGACTATGATTGACTGGAAAGAGTTTATGCTTCTGTTTTGGGGCTTGTGAAATTGTTTGGACTTTTTTGTCAAATCTTGTGCCAGATCAGCTCATCTGATCTTTATTGGTTTACCATGTCCATGTAAGTGTGCTTTTGGAAAGTTTTTAAGTTCATGTGCCGGAGAGCTCTGTGTGTTTGTGTGCGTGTGTGTATTAATGCTGTTGTGCTTGAAATATGTGGCCCAATAAATACAGAAAGGCTTTTTGTCTGTTTTATTACACAAACGCCCATCTCTTTTTACAGATGACCCGGTTAAGTGTGTGTGTGTGTGTGTGTGTGTGTGTGTGTGTGTGTGTGTGTGTGTGTGTGTGTGTGTGTGTGTGTGTG
>JBBPDA010145562.1:3143-18143 GCA_037974385.1 Arnoldichthys spilopterus
TATATTAATACGGCCTTTAGGGGGCAGCAGTGAGTAATGTTTAGTTACTTTATATTAATACGGCCTTTAGGGGGCAGCAGTGAGTAATGTTTAATTACTTTATATTAATACGGCCTTTAGGGGGCAGCAGTGAGTAATGTTTAGTTACTTTATATTAATACGGCCTTTAGGGGGCAGTAGTGAGCAACGTTTATTTCCTTAATATGAACAAGGCCTTTAGGGTGCAGCAGTCAGCAACAGTTATGTATGTCATATTAATAAGGCCTTTAGGGGCAGTGGTGAGTAGCATTTTTATGTGTGTTGCAGTTTTTACATTTGTTACTTTCTAGCATTATTAGCATTTATGCTAGCAGCTAGCAGGTGCTTTTTTTAGGTGAAAAAATAAAAACAGACACTGAACTGAAGAAATCTGCCAGACATTAAAGGAATTGTTTGTTGCTGTTGGTGCAGGACTGCAGACCCCGGAGCTGATCGTTGATAAGCAGGTGGTGAGGGAAGGTGAGGATGTGAGCATCACCTGCAGTGCAGAGGGAGAAAAGGGCGAGCTGGTTTTCCTATTTAATGATGGCCTGAAGACCGTGTACAGTGAATCATCAAGCAGCGGTCACGTACAGAAAACACTCCCATTCTATACTGGAAGGACACTGTCCTGCTCATACTCCATCAGATTAAAGTCAAGATTCATAACGTCCGACATCAGCAACGTGGTCAATGTTACAGTGAAGGGTAAGAAAATCTCACTACATTTTTAATAACTGGATGTTTAATATTGTATTTTTCATATGTTTCCTCAAACCAAAAAATACTGATCATTCTTTAAAGTAGAAACCTTCCAATGCTCCATAAAGAGCATTTGAGCAAGTCTATAGTTTACCAAAGAGCATATAGGCAAAGACCAGGCTTTAAAGTGGAAAAAAGTTAATGTGACATATTTGTCATTGTGAACACACCCAATCACACACAGAGTGCACCACGAATGTGTTCTCTGCATTTAACCCATCACATGTGCACACTTGGAGCAGCATTTTGTTCTACACTCTGGGTTTCTGAACCTTCATCCAGAAGACAGGAGCTGAGCATCAGTGTGCAAAGAGTGGATTTCAAAACTGAGGCAGTTTAGTGTAAAGAGAAGCTAGTTTACGGTTTGGTTTTGTTTGGTTATAGCTACCCTAAATGATGTTCAGATATAATGCTTTTATCTCCTAAATCTCACTCTCCGAATGCGTGGGACACTTTTAGAAGAGTTTTTCTTCTTCTGGTAGGAATGAAAGTGAAAGTGACTATTTGTCAAGCACCACAGCGAAATGTGACCTCTGCATTTAACCCATCACAAGTGCTCACCCAGAGCAGCAGGCAGCTATCAACAGCACCCGGGGAGCAGTGCAGTGGGACAGTGGGACAGTACCTTGCTCATGCGTACCTTAGTGGTACCTGGGCTGCGACTTGAACCAGCAACCTTCGGTTCACAAGGACAAGATCCTATCCACTAGGCCAACACAGTCACTGCACATTTGGAAAAATGTGGAGTTGTATGGCTACAGAAACAGTACATATGTGTGGTGTACATCAAGGAGAAGAAACCCATACTAATGCTTTATTGCCTCAGGGGCTAGAGAGCTTGCAGTCACTGATTCGGCTCTGAATATTATTAAGCATTACAGCAAAGAGTGTTTGAGATAATCTGAAGCAATCTGTCCAAAAGCTGGGGTTGAACAGGAGGTGGTTGTTTCAGCAGGAAAATGATCCTAAGCACACTAGCAAATCCACCAAGGAATGGCTCAAAAACAACAAACATTTTTGAACACCACTATAAAGTTGTGTGGAATTTGAAAAGGGCAGAACATGCAGAAGAAAACATTTAAACATCTAGAACTTAACTTAAGGAATTTTGCACCTCAAACTGAACTGTGGATTGTGTTTATGTGTTTATAAGACACTCAGTGCCCACAGCAATGCCTTTATACTATTCACTCAGGGGCCATAAACTTACGGACACTACTGTACATTATATAGTCCTATGAAATATTTGGAATAATTACATTTTCTTCTTATTTTCCCATTCAGAGCTGGACCTCAGGCCATCTCTCACAATCCAGCCATCCACAGATATCATCGAGGGAGATACTGTGCAGATTTCGTGTAGCGTGGACCCAAATGACCAAACTTCCTCTTCACTTTCAGTGCAGCTCATCAAAGGGAATTTTATCCTCAGTTCCGGCATGAAAAAAACTTTGTACAGCAAGATGGTCCTGGCTGCAGATGCTGGAGAATATGAGTGCAATGCACTAATGAACAATGTCCCAAAAGTTGCCAATGGAAATCTGACGGTCAGGGGTGAGAAATGTGCTGATTTATTTGTGTTACCGAGCTGTCACTAATTGTATGTCAGTTAACTGGATGTGATCTGTACAACCCTTTAATTATAGTGGACAAGAATCAAAATCTCCCTGCTGTCAGTGACACTTACCTCTTAAGTCTTGGATGATTCTTTATAGGCTAATGCAGCTGATAAGTAACAGAATCTTGTGTACTCCATTAGCACTGGGCATAAGCAGCAGAAATGCCCAGGATATGCCAAATATCAGTATGTCCTACAGTGTCAGAAACCATATAACCTTCTTTTTGTGTATTTATTTATTTTTTAAATCATTTTATTAGTTCTGCCTTTTATCCTAATATTCTTGTTTTATTATAATACTAAGCATTTTATAGAGAATTTATTTAACTTTTAAGCTTTTATTTTTTATTCCTTACTTCTTTCTCCTAGAGTTGTTTTCCCAGCCAGTTCTGACCATAACACCAGTCAGTGTGTTCGAGGGAGAGTCATTTACAGTAACCTGCCGAAGTATCGACTACGCATCGGAGAGAATCAGCCAGCACGATGTAAAATACTTTATTCACAGAAACGAGGACATCGTCACTCCTGGAGCGTTTAACGGCGTGTACAAGGCTACAGCAGGCATGATCAACAATGGGAATTACACATGCTTTGCTCAAGTGAAAACCATTTCCAAACAGAGCCAGTCTAAGATCTTCAGAGCTAAAGGTAAAGGCAAAAAACTCAAACTCAGCTCTCTATGGCTCTGTTTACATTGCAGGCCCATATCTGATATAATAAGATCATACAGTAGAGCTGTAGCCAAGACCACCTTGGTCAAGTCCAAGACAAGTTACGTATAACTCAAAGCTCAAGGCTCAAACAAGAGGAACAGAGTTAAGACCGAGACAGAAGTAAAGAGTCTTCTTGGAGATGTACTGAGCTCTTTATAACGTGTGATGATCCTTTCACTTCATTCACTCAAATATATCCAAAATGAAAATGAGCTTGTGATTCATCAGGTGGCCAATTGCAATGTCTGATGTATATGGATCCTGAAATATTTAACCCTAAATCATTTTCTGAACTTGAAGAACTAATTTGTCTATGTATTCAGAGTTATATGATACAGAAATATCAACTGCTTAATAGAGGTCTATATTTTATTAAAGTTTTTTTCATTGCTTTTTTCTTAGTGTTGGTTAAGCAAGGCCTAAGGGCTAAGATTTGGGTGTGGCAGGACCCTATGGAAAAATGTCACCTGCAGAAACAATGCTTTTTAAAGGCTGCTAGACTCAGGCGACCAACTAGAATATTTGACGACTCTAATAGAGGAGACCGAGCCAAGTCCAAATGCAAATACAAACGAGACCAAAAAAAATAACATCTTGAGTCCAGGCTGACACACAGCAGACTGGCTACAGCTCAATTGCTAATCATCACAGTTCTAGTATTGCAAGGCCACATTTGATCTAATAACGAGAACTTTACTTTAGGGTCTTTAGGGGGTGCTATTTGGAATTAATCTTTATAAATGTTGATGTAGTTTTAGGTCAGTTGTCATGAAAGACTTATGTGACCTTACAAAACCTTATGTCACCGGTAGCTCCTACTCACATTAGTCTAATTGCTCCAGTGCTAAAAATCAAACAAACATTAGACCCCAAACAATTCGGGGCTGATCACATTTTAGCTACAATGTCTTAACATTTCTTTCATGTTTTTATCAAACCATCACTCTAAATGCAGAAATACACAACTTTCTTTTAGGTTTACTGTCTATTTTCAAAGTTCCATGCATTGAGGCGATGTGCTTTCATGTCTTCTGTGCTTGTTTCGCCTGTAGTTCTGGTCTCCAAACCCATCATTGAGGTGGAAGGGAAGGTGATCCTGAGTAAGCCGTTTCAGATTCACTGCTTCTCAGAGTATGGGAGTCTTCCCATCACCTACTCACTGAAAAGAAATCAGAGGCTGCTGAACCAAAGTGTGGTTAGACACACGTCTGAGCGTGCCGTCTTCTCCGCCGTCATTTCCTCTGAAAAAGAAATCAGCCAGTTCACGTGTGAAGCGCAGAACAGCATTTTTTCACTCCAGAGTGAAGCTCTGTCAGCTGAAGTTATAGGTGAGCCTACCAAATCATAAACTGTTTTGGGCAGTGGTGGTCTAGTGGTCCTGGGCACCACTATGGTACCCTTGAGCAAGGTACTGTCCCACAGTCCCACTGCTCCCCGGGTGCTGTTGGTAGCTGCCCGCTGCTCCGGGTGAGCACATGTGATGGGTTAAATGCAGAGGTCACATTTCGTTGTGGTGCTTGACAAATAGTCACTTTCACTTTCACTCCTACCAGAAGAAGAAAAATTCTTCTAAACGTGTCCCACGCATTCTGAGAGTGAAATTTCGGAGATAAAAGCATTATGTCTGAACATCATTTAGGGTATCTATAACCAAACAAAACCAAACCGTAACCTAGCTTCTCTTTATGCTAGACTAACTGCCTCAATTTTAAAATCCACTCTTTGCCCACTGATTTTCAGCTTCTGTCTTCTGGATGAATGTTCAGAATCCCAGAGTGTAGAACAAAATGGGATAAACATGATTTTAGCATATATTGCCCACAATTCATGGCAACATTGCACAGATGATATGATATAGAAGCATTGTTTGTTTATTTATTTATTATTTTAGTGAAAGTGATTATTTGTCATTGTGAACACACTCAAGCCCCACAACGAAATGTACTTTATCTGCATTTAACCCATCACACGTGCACATGTGGAGCAGTGAGCAGCTATCAACAGCACCCGGGGAGCAGTGTAGCAATGTCCTAACCACTAGGCCGCCACTGCCCTGTTGATGTATTAAAAATGGGAAACTTGATTACTTATAAATTACATGTGTATATTGTGTATGTTGCTTGTAAAGAGTGTAAAGTGAACGATGACTCATCTACTTTAAACCCAATCCATCTACGAGTACATATGAAGTGACCTGACCTGGCCTGAAAAGTGCATAGAGAGAAAACTTAGCTGCTGTTTTCTGCTGGTTTTCTATGGCAGTGACTGTATTAAAGCAGAACTGAGGCCTTTCAGTTTTAAACCTGTGTTTTAAGGCAGTGTTTTCATATCTCCGTTCTGGAGACCTTTATGGTTTTCCTGGTTCATCTTGCCTGACACTTCTCAGGAGCTTGATCATTAGCTTGTATTTGATAGCTGATGTTTTATTGCACATTGCTGCAATTGTTCCAGTGTGTTCCATTCAGGGATTTTCTATGAAGACTGCGTGTATGTGTATATGCAATGTAACACCAGCGGAGCCCATTAACATGATTGGTGTTTATATAAACATTTGGACACACATTAACAGCAAAATAATACATCCTAGTAGGCTAATGATTTGCTAATATAGTGATTACAGCTCATTTACTTTGTTAATGGGGTTCCACAAGGCTCTACTCTTGGTCCAAGACTCTTTTACATTGCAGATCCAAAACATATGCAGTGTAGAATCATTTTTATGTTGATGGTACAGTATAGTATTCCTGTATTTCTGGCTATGGAAAACATACTGATGATGTTACACAAAATAACACTAGTGCTGAATAAAGGCAAGAGAATGTACCTTATCCAGATATTGTGGCATGTAATATTCTAGTAGTTTAACAGTAAATATGTTTAATGCTACAATTAACAACTGTTTTTGGAAATGTGGATATATTGGAATGTATTATTTTTATCAGTCAAATTTGACACCTTGTGTTATTTTTACTTATTCATTCAATTTTTAAATTTTTATTGTCGTCTTATTTATTTATTTATTCATTATTATATTACTTTGACAAGTCACTAAAATACAGAAATATCAATAGTGGAATTTGAGTACCTTTTTTATATTCCTTTTCCTTGCAGTTCCTGTAGGGAGTGTGTTTCTGGGCATCCTCCCGGGTCTTGAAGTTACAGAGGGCGAAGATGTTTACCTCATTTGCAGCATTACCACAGGAACTCCTCCATTCAGCTATAAATGGTACAACAAGGACAACCACCTGCTGGAAACCAGCACAAAGATGGCCAATTCCTCCTCACACATACTTCATGCAGTGAGCAGTGAACACATTGGCCCATATTACTGTGAAGCTTTCAACACTGAAACCAAGGTGTCCCGGAGCAACAGTGTCAGCTTCACAGGTGAGACAAACAGAAAGCAAAAACTTTTAGTAGACAGTGAAAATAGATATGCATAACAAATGCCAACATTTGGAATAGCAAATACATGCTAGCATGGAGATATATACCCTGCAGCATAAGAAATATTTTTGAAATATTGTTTGATTTTGAGTTGCACCTTTACCCTTGGCAGAAATGAAGGCCACACCCACTTATCAAAGCCTCGGTGTCTCAGAAACTAAAGCTACGGGTCTACAATTTGCAGAGTGGTGTTAGGCAGTTCAGATGGGAGGCCACATGGATTGAGCCATATCTATGTCTGACATTTGAATTGATAGTCCAGTTCTATAGTGATGCAGTACTGAAAAAACATAGGGTGCCTGTAAGGTGTGAGCAGTGGCAGTCCTAGCCTGTTTGGTGCCCTGGGCGAAAGTCATTCCCCTTGGTGCAGATTCGGTTTGTATTGTGACTGTCGGGGGAGGCGGTAAGTAAATACAGAGGGGTAAACATCCATAATGCTGTGCGGTCGCTGGCTGCTATGTTTTGGAATATTTAGAGACTAGTAAGATGCCCATGTATGTTATAAGGTGCACAAGCTGTGTTCTGGATGTTATTGTATTGCTTGTTTACAGCAGCTGGTCTCACCTGCGTGTTACTCACTGTCATGGTAAAATGTTTGACCGGGAATAATCCATGAGCTGTGTTGCGCCCAAAAGCTTTAGTTATTTTACATATAATAAACCTCCATTCCAGGCTGCTCCAACAAGCTGAAAGAATCAGAGAACCTCCAGCCCCTCCCAAAACCTGCGTGAGACCTTGCAGCAAACATGGAGGGGGCGCCCACTCCCCACATATGGGCAATAGAAAATCTTTCAATATTATTTATTTATATATTTTATTTAATTTTTTTTGCGAGTGCTCATGCCACCCATGGCAAGTGGTGACAACCCCCCACAGCCCATGTTGCCCATATCTAAAACCGCCACTGGGTGTGAGTATGAGACAATGAAGTTTTGGCCATGACTAACAACTTGTGGTAACAAGATAATTAACTTGACATCCAGGACTTGGTTTGGGAATAATATAATTAAGTGGTGGCCATGACCTAGTAAGGTGTGGAAGAAAAATAAGTAGTGGCAACAACCTAATTAAGGTGTGGGAACAAGATCATTATTTATTGAGAGAGATAATTGAGATGTGGCTGTTACTTTGTGAGATGTTTGAATGACATGATTAAGTAGATGTCTTAGTAGGTCTTGAGAATTATATAATTAAGTAGTGGTCATGACTAACTAAGATGTTCCCACACTTTACTAAGTTATGACTTCTGTCTCATTTTTACCCCTTATTAAGCTGTGCCCTGTAGCACTTGTGGGTGATTGGCAGCAGACGCAGGCAGGACGTGATGGAAAACGGGGTTTATTAAAGAACACGAAAAACACAGCTAGGGACTAAGGTACAAAAGCTACCACAACGGCAGATACATACAGGATACGTGACAGGATACAAACAGAATGCAACAGCTAACTACTACGGCTACATACAACAGTGTGTAGACAACAGTTGACCCACAAGGACTAAAGGAAACACACAAGGCTATAAAGGGCACGCTAACTAAAGACATCTGACAAGACACGAGAGACAGCACATGGCTACCAAAACACAAACAAGGACACGTGGGATGCTACACGTCACATGGCCACACAATAGGAGGAACTTCTAAATCATATTTTTCGGTTTGAATTAGACAAACAGTGCAGATTTTTAAAAATCGATGTTTTGATTCCTATTGGTTGCTTCATCTTGCGGCTCATTCTAAAAGTACCCTGGACTAAAACACCCCTTATAAATTTATGTGAAGGGTCAGATCTAAACTGCTGTAGGCTGAATAGATAAAAAATCAACTTTTTTCACATTTGTTATTTATAGGCTTTCAGGCTTTGCTTTGTGTATTTTTTTGCCCAGTGTCCAAATCAGCTTCACATATACGTAAATGTGAGGAAAGCTGATTCCTGACCACATGTCAGTGTCCATGGCCCACTGGTTCTTTGGTAAATTGTAAGTATAACTGTAGAGCCCAACTGCCTTTAATTTAAGTAGATAATTGTTTGCTTAACTCCTGGCTTCACATTTTCCCCAAAAAGAGGCCATGTTTTGCAACTCAGTCCAGCTAAGGGGGTTTGTTTTGATGGGAAAGTGGTTGAGTTTGAGCCTAATCTAATGGTGCTTCTCTCCATCTCTGTCTCTTCCCTGTTCAGTGAGAATGGCCATGTGGAAGACAGGCCTTATCGTCGGTGTGTGTCTGCTGTCTGTGACCCTGGTTGTGGTGGCCCTGCTGATCCGCTACAGGTCTAAGAGAGGTAGAGAGACCTACAGCCCGCCTAGCGTGGTGCTAGCACCCCATGCCTGACCTTCCTCTCAACAAAAAACAAAACCCTCTTTCATCCTCTCTCTCTGTCGCAGGTAAACGAGAGACTGCTGCCCAGCTCTCAGTGTGAGTGTGCTTGCTTGTTTGCTTCTTAGATCACATCTGTAGGGCGGAACTTGGACTAGCTGTTTTTAGCCACAGTAATTGGGATGTCCATTTGTACAGGTGTATGAAACAGCAGTGGCCTGCTTCCTAACTCAGCGCATTAGCGTATTATTAGCCTACAGCTGCTGTTGTGCTCACTCAGCTGACAAAAGCTACCATACTGTCACTGGGGTGATACCTCTCACATTGCTGGGGTGGCATCCTCAAGCGTAGACCTTCAGTGCCTTTAGTTAGGGAGCATGACTTTACCATATTCCAAAAACTAATCAGCCATAACATTAACACCACTGACGGGTGAAAGGAATAACATTGACTATTTAGTTATTTCATTACAATTGCACCAGTTGAGGGGGTGGGATATATTATGCAGCAAGTGAACAGTCAGTCTTGAAGTAAATGTGCTAGAAGCAGGAAAAATGGGCAAGCATAAAGATCTGAGCCACTATGACAGGACCTTGTTGTGGTGGGTAGTCAGAACATCTCTAAAACGACAGGTCTTGTGGAGTGTTCCAGGTGTGCAGTAGTTAGTACCTACCAAAAGTGATCCAAGGAAGGACAACTGGTGAATCAGCGACAGGGTCATGAGCACCCAAGGCGCACCGATGCATATGAGGAGTGATGGGTAGCCTGTCTGGTGTGATTCCACAGAAGAGCTACTGTGGTTTAAAAAGTGAACGCTGACTCTGATAGAAAGAACACACAGTGCACCACAGTCAGAGCTGTTTCAGGAGCATGAGGGACAAACTCATTATTAGGCAGGTGGTGTTAATGTTATGGCTTTTCAGCAACCTTTTTTTTTACAGCAGTAGGTCTATACAGGCAATTCAACTTTAGGGCTGACTTTACATGCTGAATTAAAACCAACTTTCACTTTAGTTGCATCATATCCTTCCATGAAAATCTTTTCAGGCAGCAACACCACAGGGCAGCTACTTCCACTTATACAAAAACATCCTCCGGTCTGCCTGAAAAGGAAATAACACCCAAAACTGAAAGAAATTCTAATATTTCAAAGGCAGATTAGAAACCACTGGTAAAGACCGGAAGCATAGGTGTGGTGTTTTGCTTAAAAAAACATAAAAGACTCATGAAAAAATAAATCAGCCAATCAAATAATCAATACATAAATGCATTAAGTACATTAATGGGTGACTGCATGGTTGGAGTGGCCTTTGTAGCTAATTTGGGGATTTTTTCTTTTATTTTTGGCCCTATATAGTCATCTCCACTTTCACCCATTACCTAGGACTCCCACAGTCACACGATACCACCAACACTGAGAGGGTGAGGGTGACATGCTACCTCTAAGTTACATAAGGCTCTACCCACACCTTTTCAAATTGTTGTTAGTGTAACACCAATGCTGTTGCATCAGCTAACAGTTACCTGCGATTCTAGCATTGTATGGAAGGGATAAGGACAGGTAGAACCATGTTTCCCACCCAGAGAGAGAGAGGCCAGTTATGCTGTCTTGGACTTTGGCCACAGCTGTGGTTGGGCCCTACACTTATATCCCAGAGGAGCCCCTGGCCTTAAAACTTTTAATAACTTAACATTATCATTCATTTTTCTACACTGTGTCTATGAAAACATGCATTCAACACTTTTTTATCATGTTTTATTTTTAAAAATTAAATGTTTTACATGGTTTTGTCACTGAGAATAGCATTAATGAATCATACAGTTGAAAGGTGGGTTCATTTTCTGAGTGGGTAGGATGGCCCTCCCTCTGCCCCATTGGGACAGTTCCAAAAAATGTAGGTGGAGCCCATTAACTTGAAGTAAGCATCTGCTGCCCTTCACCTTCCTAGTGTTGGTGGTATTTTGTAATGGGGAGTCCCAGCTAGTGGGTGGAACTGGAGACAACTACATTGGACAGAAAATCTGTAAAGCAAAATTTATATTTTACACAATCATTTAGCATGTAAAGCCTGCCTAAAGGTCCAGTCACTCTGGCTTTTGGTGACAAGTAATGTGAAAATTCACTGTAGGCCATTATCATAGCAGATTTAGGGCAGTGGTGGCCTAGTAGACGCAACCTTTGGGACCTGAGGGTCGCAGGTTTAAATCCCGGCCCGGGCACCACTGAGGTTCCCTTGAGCAAGGTACCGTCCCCCTACACAGCTCTCCGGGCCCTGTTGGTAGCTGCCCGCTGCTCCACGTGTGCACGTGTGATGGGTTAAATGCAGAGGTCACATTTCTTTGTGGTGCTTGAGTGTGTTCACAATGACAAATAGTCGCTTTCACTTCCACTTTCAGATTTAGCTGTAATTTCTTCCTCGTATCGCTGCACTGAAGATTCAAAGTAGAGGAAGTGCTAATTTTAGCAAGGTTTAGCCTAAACATTTTACGTAATTCTTCCTGACCTGACAATGCAATAAAAGATATATGAGCTAAAGCAGGAGAGTGTTTCCACATCCTCCCCACTCTATCACTAGCTAAATGTCACCACCTACACAATCATGGTGGTTGTTTTTTTCACATAGACAATACAGAGGATATGCCCTAACATCACTTTACCACCAAAACACACTCCCTCATTCAGACTGAGTGGCAAAACAAGCTGCAGCATGGCTTCCTTTATTAGGAAAAATTACACTGGAAGTGACTTTCTGCTTAAATTAAAGTCAGTTGGGCTCTACGGTGATCCTTACAACTTACCAAAGAACAATGGGGTCATGGACACTGATGTGGTCAGGAATTGGCTTTCCGTACATTTATATGTAGCAGATTTGGACACTAGGGAAGAGTAAAGCCACACTGCCTAGCTGGCTTAAATTTGATCAGATAATTGTTTGTTTTACTTCTGGTTTTGCGAGATTGCTCCCATATCATCCCATGTCATTTTAGATGGTTTCTATGTGTTTTCACAGAATTTTAGTTGAATGTTAGCGCTGCTACTCAGCAAAAGTCTTTTTGCCACTCAGTGGGTGTAATTGTAGTGACCTCCACTTACTGTGACGTCACATGCAAACCCTCTGTTTGGGTTCCACCTGCTTTGCAAGAAGATCCAGATCCAAGTTCAGATGGCTAAAAGGTCTTATTTAAAATTGTTCATTAAGTTCTTCATGGTCCAAAATCTGGTCCCTATACAGAGACAGGAAGGAAATTCACTCTCTTGCTTTTTCTCAAAATGCTCAGACTAATTTTCTCTTCACATTTCTCAGAAAGCCTGCAAGCCCTAAATCAGATGACTCAATAATCTCACAGCCATGATGCTCTCTAGCGCTGCTAAAGGTAGCTCATCCCATCAGATCTTTCATCACCATCATCATCATCATCCCACCCAACTCTATCCATTATTAAGCTGTTAAGCTCTGTAGTCCACACTGAATCTTTAGTGCAAACTGCCAGAACTTGTAGACTTTCACTTAAGTTGAGTTTAGGTTGCGCTTTTCATGAGCAGTTGTTGGCTAGAGCATGTTAACACTTGCTGATGCATGTGGTGGTCTTGCTTGCACAAGCACATTTTATACTGTAAATCACATTTTTACATCTTAAACTCAATGTCCTTTCCATTTTGCCCCACTTTCCTTCCACAGTTCCTGAAATGTCTCAGTCAACATGTACTGTATGTTAGCTAACAGCTGAGGTGCTGCTAGAAATTTTGGGCCCCAAGGAAGAATATGAAATTGGGACCCCAAAAGCAAGGCTGTAATATACTGGAGGCGACACCCCTACCCCATATTTAAAAGTGCTCAAGATGCATGCATCTCCGCCCAGCTAGCAACCATGCACATCAGGCCCAAATAATTTTTTGTCAGTGAAGTCCCCCTACGCCAACCCCCTAGACCCTTCAACAAATGTTACCAAAACCATGTCCACACCCACCCTTTAGCAAAGCTTTTCAGCTCAACTCCGACTCCGACTGCTTTGTGCGTGTCTGTATGTGTGCACCTGTGCTCGGTCTTGTTCACTTGCATTTATTTGGGGCTCAGCATAGTTTAAGTAGGCAGTGGACTGGTGTGTATGAAGCTTTTTGTGTGGCTGCTAGCATGCTAGCATTAGCAGTCGCTTCTTGCTGCTGCATTTTGCTGTGTTCGAGGACAATCCCCAACCTCCCCCCTCCCCCTAATCTTATTCCAGGCGGAGTGGCACACTTCGGCTCCAAGGAGACGAATCTGAGCAATGGAGTGCCAAAAGCCTTATGACATCACATCCTGTTGGAAGATGTGACAATTTCTCCTGCAAAATTCTGGAAGCGGCGTAGAAGCAAGACGGCCCCGGGGGATGGTTGGGGGTTTATAGGAGGGGCAAAAGTGAAATTTTCTACATGACCTTTGACCTTTTGTACAAGATCTAATGAGAAAAAAGAGGAAATGAGCATTACCAATGCAGAGGAGGCGGGGCTTCACTACACAGTTTTATGAAAATTGTTTTTATTTTTCCACCTTGTTTGCACATTTTATTTATTTTACTATCCATTATCACTACCTACCTCTTATTTCTCCTCACAAATATTTCCTGAAACACAATCACATAAAAAAAAGCTCACACACTACTAGCTGATCTGATCAGGAACTGATTTAAAAGACGTATAATGTCCAAATACACAGTGCTACACTGTCAGTCCATCTGCTCACCTTCATTTCAAGCCACATTCTTGTTTTGTTCTTACTTTTTTTTTTGTAAATTGTAAATGTTTTTTTTAGTGCTGTTTGTGTTGATTTTAATGTAATCACACATAAGAAGATGTGTGTATATATTTTGGTTGATAGTTTTCTTTAAAAAAAATAAAAATAATCTTTAATTTCTTGCTGTAGTGGTTGTTTGGCACTGACGTGACTTTTAGTCGATTACTTTGCTTTAAAGATAATAAGTTGGTAACATGTTACTGTAGAGTGGTGTTCATAAGTCTACATGACATCTACACGAGCTTTTATGAAAGTGCGTGATTATTTGTCATTGTGAACACACTAATTTTACCCATCCATGTAGGAGCAGTGGGTGGCTGAAGTAGGCAATGCCCGGGGTGCAGTGCTTGGATGATACCTTGCTCATGGGTACCTCAGTGGTACTTATAACAGTCTGGGATTTAAACCAGCGACCTTCAGGTCACAGGGGCAACTCCCTAAATGTTACACCACCACTGCCCATGACATCTGGCATTGACCTACATGGACATGTATAAAGGATTGTTCCAACTGTCCAAAGTGAAATGAACTAAATTAGCCTTTCTGATAACTGACACTTGTTGGAAAAAACCTTTATAGATGTTAATGTAGGTTTATGTCAACTGTCATATAAGAAGCTAATGGATGCTGCCCTTCAGTAAAGTGTAATTAACATTTTATGTAAATAATGTTATGTAATTCTTTAAAAAAACACGAAATTCTAAACCAACCCATATCAGCATGTATGTATAAGCATTTATAGGTGTTCTCCACTGTGATCCTTATGTCTTGTCTGTCGTTTACTTTGGGATCTCATTTTTCCCACACTTTGATTCCTATGAAGCAATGAAGAGTAAAACCTCTCCTTTCTATTATTGTCATTGTTAATATTTTGACTTAATTTGATGTAAAAATGTGGGAATCATATGGGTATAGAGCAGATATGTGCTGGATACAATAATGTGGGTATGGTACAGATGTTTACGTGATGATGATGATGCCATTATGATTCGGAAGAGCAAAATGTTTAGTAGACTATGGGCTAAAATATTCTCATCTTTCTAATTTGACCTAATTTTAAAGCTTATATAAGATTATATTTTTCTAATGCAGGTAGATGTCTGCTTTTTTTTTGCATGTTTTTTTTGTATCAGCAGATATGTACAAGAGAAATATTGGATATTGAAAACTGTTGGAAATTGATATTGTGATCCTAATCACTAACCATTTGTAAATGGCAGCTGCAGTGCCAAAATATAATGATGAACGGAAAATAGAAATGGTCAGAAATGTATCTGGTTACACTGAGTTACCATGAAAATTAAAAATACCGTCATTCTGTATGAGCTGAAAAATGATCAAATTGAACTGTTTTTT
>JBBPDA010145600.1:0-20541 GCA_037974385.1 Arnoldichthys spilopterus
TATAATAATAATTCTCAGTGTAAATGAGCAGCAGCAGCTCCTCGTGTACAGGAGCCGTGAGACTGTAGATCAGTTCTTAATGAGTGTAGTTGTTTCTATTTTTTATTATAATTTAATTGACCATGACCTCTTGTTTAAAAGAAAATAATTACAATTTCTGATAAAGGAGGCAAGAAAATATATACTAGTTTATTTTCTTCTCATATGCATCTTACCTTTATTTTCTCAAGGCTAGCCTAATTTAAAAAAAAGAAAAAGAAAAGATAAGCAATAAATTAATAGGAAACAATGTAATACTTAATATTTCGATGGTTTGGCATTACTTGTTTGATATAACACTTGTAAACATCAAATACCGGTTCTTTAAAATGTAACAGGAACGTCAAGGCTGAATACAAGTTTTCCCTTCACTGAGAGTTTGCGTTATGTACAGTGCCGCCGCTAGGTGGTGCCGAGGTGTTTGTCCCTTAAATGGCAGAGGAGAAGAAGAAGAAGGGATCTGGTTCTCCACATGGGTTTTCGAAGCAAGAGAAAGTAAAATAAAATGGTTAAAAAGAATCAAACCAAACCTGCAAAGTCTGCCGACCGACAGAAGAAGGAGCGGAATAAAAGGTAGTGGGAACAGCTGTATTTTGTAAGCGAATATTTGGTAGACTTGTGCTACGTGTACATTAGTTGTTGCATAGTGTTTACATTATTCCTGCTCTGTTGTCCCCACGCTCTTGATCATCTGAGGGCACCACAGTCTACTGAGACTTTAAAAAAGCACTAAAAACTTTTATCTTTAGTAGAGCTTATAGCTCTTAACTATCTGGGCTTCTTGTTGTTTTTAAGAGATGTTTTGTTTGTCAACCTGTCTCTTTTAATGGTGCTTTTACTTTGTCGCACTTTGAGATTTGTTCCAATACAATTCCATTACAAATTAAATGTATTATTATTATTATTATTATTGCTATGCGGAGTGGAGCCTAGTGGTGAGGACGCTGCCTTTGGGACCTGAAGGTCACAGGTTCGAGTCCCTGGGCTCCACTGAGGTTCCCTTGAGTAAGGTACCGCTGCTCCACGTGTGCACGTGTGATGGATTAAATGCACAGGTCACGTTTCGTTGTGGTGCTTGAATGTGTTCACAATGACACACAGTCACTTTCACCTCACTTTCATTGTTGTTGTTGTTGCTTATTAAATTAGCATTTTGCCGTATCCCGATTTGCAATGTTTTAACGTCTCACTGATATCAGGTAACAGATATTAATTATTATCATTGACTTGAAGGTGTTTGAAATGATTCATACGCGAGACGCGACTTGTGATATTTAGTTTTGATGCTCATCAGTCAAATACATTGAGCTCTGTTTTGTCTAAAGATGTCATGTTCTTTCTCTGGACAACTGAACCTTTCTAAACAGATTTATGGTATTAATGCCAATGTCACGACACATCTTAATTTTATTGCTCGATATTTAATATACTGGGGGGGGGGGAAGCAGAATATGTGGCATGTGCACAAGTTTGGACACCCTTTCCAGTAGTACTTAGTGAGACCTGACTTGGCTTTAATCTAGCTTCCAAATGTTTATTGTAGCCATCTTTGTTCTTGTAGCTCTCACCAGGCGTTTTAGTTCTCTTCCAGTTTTGTTGAGATACAGTTGTTCAGAGATCATTTAGGTCATTCAGAGTGGTTTAATATGGAATTGTAGAAAAAAGTACAGAGGCAGATTTCTTTACAGTGATGGGGACTAATATATAGCCAACCAATAAAGCCATTTTATTTTCTATACAATATGACTAGTAAAGCTACTTATGTTTTCTGAATATTGTGTGTAATGCTGATAGTGATAAATCTGTAAAGAAGTTTTCTTTGTTTTGGAAATCAGAAAATGTATTGAAAATAATTTTTTTTTAAATAATTTTCTGTGATGTAGCTTGTTTAAATGAGATGCAAATACCAAATCTAGAATCAACATTTGGTAACGTTTTAAGGTGTCCTGTGCAAGAATAGACAATATGGGCACACATAATTGTCAGAAAAACAACTGGTCTGATCAAATTGTTTTCATTTGTTTCATTGTACTTCAGCAACAAAAAGCTGAGGAAAGATGTAAAACCTCAGCCTGAAGAACATCTTGAACAGATACCTTTTCGTCTGCGTGAAATTATGAAAAGCAAAGAGAAAATGAATATTGGATCCAAAAAACTGAAAAAAGTCATGAGAGGTAAGCACTAAAACAGCATTTTTACATCTAGGCACTGGCAAAGAGGTGTTGTAGCCTTTATAAAGGAGTGTATTTGATTTTTGCAGTTGTAAAAGAACATTTGAGGGAATCGACAGTAGCCCATTATTTTACGTCACTACCACATCCATCAGTAAAAAGGACCACAGCAGAACCACTATTAACATTCTCAGAACATCAGTTCACTCTCAGCATGATAGTGGCATGTTGGTGTGTTGCACTGGTGTAAGTTCAGCATTGATCAGTGGTGGTTGTTCAACAGAAACCAGTGTTGCTGGCGGTTTTAATTTTGTTAACACTTATTGGCCACTTCATTTATTAGATACACATAGCTTAGTTGGTAGTCTTTGTGGGTTAAGAATAGTTAATCTATTTTTTTTTAATCCACAATTTGTGTTCATGTGCCCTGATTAGCTCACGATACGCAAACATGAATCAGCATTTTAGTAAGGACTTCTTAATATGGACATAAAATGTAATGTTTTGTAAAAATGACAATGCAAAACAGTAAATTGAGGCATTCTATACCCACTTACATTGACCTTCCAGTTCATGTCATGGGTTTGCTCAAAAAAAGTAAAAACTAAAGGTCTACTGCAAATACCTTTTTACTTTAAAAGTTTGGCCTTCATAGAAAAATGTTATTTTTTGTGATGCTCTGTAAGCCTCACCAATTGCTTATTTTTTTTTACTGAACTGGTTGAAATGTGTACATTTAAGAGGTCCTAGGATATTTGCAGCCTATAGTCATGTAATTTATTGCTGAAAGTTTTACATAAATATTTACACAGGAGTAAAAAATATGAGGAATCTTAAATTATGATATTTTTACCTCCCCTTGTTTTCACTGTCTTGCAAACAAATTTTGATTCTGAAGTAGTAATGTAGTTCTGTCAAGGGTTCAGAATATACTTTTTATTCAATCTGCCAATGTTTGCCAAAATGCCTAAACAGTGCCTGAACCAATATTTCTGGGGAGAAAAGGGGGCACAAAACATTTGTTAGTACTAATATCAGAGATTTTTTTTACTTGAATATTCTAATTGCTTTTATTATGCAATTATGCATGGTGGGCAGTGGTGGCCTAGTGGTTAGGATACTGCCTTTGGGACCTGAAGGTCGCATGTTCGAGTCCCCGGGCACCACTGAGGTTCCCTTGAGTAAGGTACCGTCTCGCTACACTGCTCCCCGGGTGCTGTTGATAGCTGCCCGCTGCTCCACGTGTGCACGTGTGATGGGTTAAAGGTCACGTTTCGTTGTGGTGCTTGAGTGTGTTCACAATGACAAATAGTCACTTTCACTTCACTTAATACCGTTGCTGTTAAAGCTGGTTTTGTGTTTATGGTTACTTAATTCTATAGTAAGGCACACAGCACTTGTTGTTAAAGACAGAAAATATATAAAAATGCATTAAAGGAAAGTGTGTTAACTTGTCTTAACTAGGCTATGACCAAAAAAAAAAAAAAAAAAAGCAATACATTATCAATTGCTACCATATAAATGGAATGAGATTCATCCCCAAACATCCTCCATTTTCTGAAAACCAAACTCCTGGTTAGCTAGCTATCTCCTGCATAATACCTGCATAATAAGACAAAAACATTGACAAAATACAGACTAGGGTAGTGATATAGCATGGAACACATTTACCTACATATACAATAACATCCCCCGTGTACTCAGTTCTGCAGTTTTAGCTAGACATCTTCTTGTAGCTTTTGTCTGTAACTTTGTCTGCCATTACATAACTAGCTGCAAAATTCAGACTTTGACCAAAACAAAGACTGTAAGGTGATACAGATTGCAGATGTTACTATGTTGCAATATCACTACCCTGGTCTATATGTTTGACAGTTTTTGTTAGCTATGCAAGTAGCTATGTAAAATGATATTAGTTATGCCTTAACCTTGAAATATTTAAGCCTGCTCATTCCCAGAGTATTTACTGCATACAAAAGCATGGCTGTACTCTAAAGAGGTTTTTGATCCTTGTCTGCTGAGTTATCCTCCCCTTTGTGTACCACTATTTTTGGGACTTAAAAGTAACTTTATTTCCCCTAATTTGATCAGTTGAAACAGCCATAAATGGTGCAAAACCTTTTGTTTCTGGAAAATGCACACATTCAAATGTAAAGAGTCTTTTGTTTTTATTTCATTTTGATTAAGTTCATGATTAAGTTAATTGTATTTAACATTCCAGCTTTATTTGTATGATGAATCTCTGCTCACAAAAGTGGCTGGTCTTTGTCACTTGCTAGCTACCCTTACATTACTATCCTGAGGAAAAGCTGTTGGGAAGTACACACATGGGGCAGATGTGACTGGCATAGGCTTATGCAAGTAGTTAGACATGGTGCATCCCTATAATTTTAAGTGTATCTAGTGCATTGCCAGATTCCCCCTTTTACACACATGGTTTATGGTTAGCTAAAAGATGATGTTCAGTTCAGACATGCAGTAATGCTTCTGTTGCCAGTAATGTCAGTTACAGAGCAGCAGAGGACGGATATTTCACTAAACATGTTGGGTATTTAAGTGGCCCCAAAATGAGGCATCAGTATCTGTTCTGGCACCAGATTTCAGTACTCAACCATCATGTCACTTGTGTCAAGCTATAATCACAGTGGACAATAAGTGTCAAAGAATTATAAAATGTATTTCTTTGTGATTTGCAAAACATTTGTGTTTTATTAGTGAAAGCATGTAGTGAGGTACAGTTACAGTGACCCTCCATTGGCAAATGACTTTTTCTTTTATTCCACATTAATGTTTTTTACTCTCATTTGCAAAGTGACCAATATTCATAGGTACATTTTGTACTGACTTTAAAGTTTTCAGTTTCTGTATGATGTCTGTTAAGCCTGTTTTTCATTGGGTTTATAAAGTTGTAGGACAAAATATTAATTTTACTTTCTAATTATAATGAATGGAAATGGTGACAGTTCAGATTGAGAGACTTAAAATGATTTTACATTAATACACATTTAAAATATCCTAAATATGTTTTTTCCAGCTGCAAAGCTGGTGGCAAAGATCAGTGGCACGCAGATTTTTTGCAGAACCAAACAACTTCTAAATGTGATAAAACTACATTAATACTAAACAGAATGAGAATTTGGTTGCAAGACAGTTAATTAGTGGCAATATTAATAAATATTAATTTGATTATTGTAAAAATTATTTAAAAGCTGACGTGTTGCAAATGTAAATTCTGGGTAAGTTGGCATGGATAAAATCTTAAAATATATAAAAGAAAGCAAAATAAATTTGCCACAGGTTGCAATTATGGTAATTTTATTATGTTATGTTATTTTTGTTATGTTATGTCTGTGTAACAATAGCCAGTACTAATTCAAACATTTTACTTACACCAGGGTTTAGAGTCATTGCATGTGAATAATTTTTTATAAACAAGTTAAGGTTCAAAACTGACTCACGGGCACATCAGTTAAGGATAGAGTTGAGGCTTTTTAGCTGAATGGTTACTAATCTTGAATGAGAATTTAAACTGTTCTGTCATGGTACCACCTTGGTACAACAATGTGTTTATCTACTAAATTCATATTCAGCATTGACTTAAAAATTTCAGCAATGTCCAAGTACAAAAACACACACATTAACTTGCTCTTATGGTGTTGGTGTAATTGCAGAAATAACGTGTTAATTTTGATTTCATCCATTACTTTAGTTGCCAAGTCCAACGCACAGATAAAAACATCTGTAGAAGATATTCCAGTTCCACACTTCCGCAGAGGAAAGCAAGAATCAGAATCGGCATACATGAGACGCATGTCACGAGAAACCCAGCATGTTCTGTTCCTCACCAAAAACCAGATGGATAGACAGCCTGAGCTACAGCTGGAGGAAACGGAAATGAAGACAAGCAAACAGAAGTCTGAAAAAAAGAAAGAGTTAGTGGCACGTGTGTGTTTAATTCACAGTGTTTTTTTTCCCAGAATGAACACAGTTAAATTATTTAATAATGATTAAGAGAGCTGTAGAACTGTAAAATTAGCCTACAAAAATACTGTAAATGCACAATTATAGTGTACACACACACACACACACACACAATGATTTTATTTCTAATTAAATGTCCTCAATTTTTGATTCAAATTTGTATAGCAGAGGCAATAAATGCTGTTTTTTTTCGCCCTAAGATGAATATTCAAATATTTATATATCTAATTATTATTATTATTATTATTATTATTATATGTGATTTAGGGTTAGTACCTAGACAGGCTGGCAGGGGGTGGTCGGACTGGCTGAGGGCATTGCCAACACATCGCCATGATTATGTCAATCATACTTGTGTGCAGCACCTGGGCCAAAGCCCTTATACGCATGGTTATCTAACAGGGTGACGCGGAGTTCCTCGTTCCTGTAAGATCCACCCTGATTGTGGCGCAGGGCCTTCTGAGTCATCTAGACCAACCCTCCCTTTCTCTGTGGCGCGAGCTGTAATCTGCTCGCCTTGTAAACATGGCAAAGCGGGTTCGTGCTCCGGGTGGGGAGGTGGTGTCCCTTTGCTCTCCTGCAATTGACATAAGCAGTGCAGACTGTGCCATAAGTATAAACCTTAATGAAAAAACTTCTTTATTTTTATTAACTGTACTATACTGTGTGGTGGGAAAACACTCTGCGCCATGTACATCTGTTCTGTCACAGTGCATGTCTGTGTTATCCTGTTTGTTGTGGAGTTTATTATTGACAAAATTCTTTAACCATTGCATGTACACTGCCTTACTGCAATATTTGTACTTCTGTATCATGTGATTTTTATTCAGGTTTGATAAAGGACGATTAGAACGGCTACATAAGAAGAAGCTTGAGCGACAGGAAGAGAGAGTGGAAAAAGAGCTGTTTATAGGTAAATATGTATGTAAATACCACCAACTTATCCAGTTTTTATTTAAATGTAAGTAGTTCACATCCAGTGAGTTACATTAAATGGAAAACAAATGACACAAAAAATGTACATTTCATGGAAATAAGCTTTTTAGCATTTTAAGGACCTGAATCTTTACTCCAGTGTAGGAAATAATTGCCTTAAAAGTTAATACAGTTCCTACAGATGCCCCAACATTTGTTACTTTGCTTTCACCCTTCTGTCCAGCTCATCCCAAACCAGATTTTACAGAGTTTACAGCTGTGGCCAAAAGTTTTGAAAATGAAATTTTGAAAAAGTATTGGTTTTCACAAAGTTTGCTGCTTCATTGTTTTTAGATATTTTTGTCAGATGCTTCCATGGTATACTAGAGTGTAGAGTATTTCATAAGTTACAAAGGCTTTTATTGACATTTACATTAAGTTTAAGCAAAGAGTCAGTATTTGCAATGTTGGCCCTTCTTTTTCAAGACCTCTTCAATTCACCCTGGCATGCGTTCAGTCAACTTCAATCAACAAGGCCAAATCATGACTGATGGCAGTTCTTGTGTAATCAATGCTTGTCAGAATTTGTGGGTTTTTGTTTATTTGTTTATGCAAGTTCCCAATCGGATTAAGGTTTGGGGAGTTTCTTTGCAATGGACTCAAAATTTCATTGTTTTGTTGTCACTTGGCTCCATTATGCTGGAAAAGGCATTGTTCTTCATCAGACTCTCTGAGGATGTTTTGGTACCATTCTTTATTCATGGCTCTGTTCTTAGCCCTTGACTGAGAAGCAAACCCACACATGAATGGTCTCTGGATGCTTTACTGTTGGCATGACACAGGACTGATGGTAGCGCTCAGTTTTTCTTCTCCTGGCCATCTTTTTTCCAGATGCCCCAAACAATCAAAAAGGGGGCAGCAAACTTTAATATTTGTGTCATTCTCAATTTTTGTCCATGGCTGTAAATCTGCATGCTCTTCAGCTCTTATGCGATTTGAAGCTACTGCATAGCTGCCTAGTTCTTTTCTTTTTAACTCATTATCTTGCTGTAGGATGAAGCTCTCACACTGCAGTTTGTCTTTCATTATTACTTACCTTTTTCCTCAACATTCTGATAGCAGTATATTTTGCTACTTTCTGCAGTACAGTGTTCTCCTAATAATGCATCAGTTAGTTTAGGAACAATTTTGTAAAATTGTGTAATCTAAAGCTTTTGACCAGTAATATAAATATTTGATCATTTTTCTTGAAGATGAAGTACAGTTTGGAGAAGTTGCCATGGAACCTCCGTCCCTGACTTCCAAACCGAAGAAAGCCCCAGAGAAATCTCAGGTAAACTTTATCTGGAACCTGTTTTTTTTCTTCCTCTGGATTTTCATTAGATGAATTAAGACCTGTTTGAAAATGTGCTATTTTACATAACAAAGATGCCGTTCATCAAAATTGTGTAGCTTTGAAGAATTGGTAATTGTGTGTGTGTGTGTGTTTTGGGGGCAGCTTCCCACATGATCATTACCCAGTTGGTGTCTTTAAATAGAGAAAGCACTAAAATGCCCAGGTTGGAAAATACTGCATTAGAGTAAGATGGCTACAAGCAGGATCTTGTGCCAATAGTGTGCAATTTGGAGATGTATAAGCCATTATAGGTCTTTAAGCAGGTAAAAATCATTAACATTGTGCACATTGTTTCATTTTTCAGAAAGATAATTATGAATTATGCTTTACATTTAAACATTTGTCATTTCTTGACATCAAAACAAAAAGAAAATTTGTACAAATGCAGGCTTACAGCGGTCAATAAAGCACCTAAATAAGTTTTGTTTGCTCTGTTATATAGAAAATGGCTTCAACTCATTTTCATTTAGATTTTTTAAAAGTAATGTCTATGATCTTGTAAATAATTAAATTTAGTTGGTGAAATGTATTGAAGCATATTCATTACCAGTTACTTCTGGATTTAATTTTTGTATTGTATTGTTTTATATGTATTGCTTTTTTATGCTTCAATTCCTCTAGGGGGCATCTAAAAGCCTTCTTCTAAATTCTCTACTTGGTCATACTGCCTTATCAACTGCCAAACCCTCCATGGCAAAGCAGAGGATGATGGAAGAAGAGCGCAAAAGGGTGGTGGAGGCCTATCGACACCTAAAGAGACAAAAACAGGAACAACAAGAAGCAGGAAAGAGGAAACTACAGGATCGTTCCTGATCCCCTTAGAAACACTTCAAAATGCTGTACAGCTAGAGTGATCTAGTCCCAAAGTATAGGAATCCAGCATGTTTGTGTCATTTTACCACTGTTGGAGCAAGGAAATCTACAAACTGAAACTGCTGTTCCCATGTCCACAACATCCACAAAAAGCCACATACTCAAGTTGTGTGAGACATGTTCTCTAATGTGATAGTTTCACTGTGCATTTGAATTTTATCTGATAGCAGCTCCGTGATCTGCATATAAGCAGCCCTGATGCATCTACATTGAATGGTTGAATAATGGAAACAGCTTTAAGGTCTTAAAGGTCTTTATTGGGAAGGAAAGAACAACGAAACAGCAAACAATACAAATTGAGGGCAATCAAAAAAAACTAATATGACCGTTCATTTAACCTAATCCACATTTAATAAGTCTAATTTTGTCATTAAAAAGTAAAACAGTTACTTAACAAAACTTGGCATCATTAGTGTTTTTTTGGATTTTTAAGTTTTTTTGTTAAAGTTTTTATTACATTTTTATGGCCTACAAAACTGGTGCTTTCATTTGTATGATTTGAGGTTTGTCTGACTAATTGGTAATACTATAACCTTATACATTGGTCATTTTTCTCATTTCAGCTAGTGTCCTCTATATGTTATTTTTTTCTACTAAATATTTTACACTGCAGGACTGAAATTCCACAAAGCAAACTGGAATTTTAAGTGTAAATATGTTCATGTTACCTAAAAAAAAGTATCACTTAAATATTTGAAAAGTTGTTCAATAGATTGTTGTAACATGATTATCCCCACTCTTCATGTAGGACCTTCATAGTATTTGGACAGAAAACTTGTACTGAGGAAGTAACATTTATAGCGTTGCTTGGTTGCATGTATTTTGCATGAGGTGACATGCTGAGCCATAGTTGCTGCCATTGTTAATCCCTGCTTGTTTCCTGTAGGGAAGGTAAATGCTTTGTTACCTTTATATTATATGATTCATATTGTCATTCAGGAATGCTTTTTGACCATAATAACTATGTGGTAGTCAGTCGAATTTGGTGCCTATGACATCACGAATTAGAATTTAAAAAAAAAGGGCTACCCAATACGTAGCATATTTGCATCTGTGGATCTGATAGGTTTCTTATTTACATAGGTTAGGTTCCATTAAGGTCACTCCAAACATATCATGTTACTAGAATAACTTACAAATATGGGCTCTAGTCATAATTGATTGTGTTAAAAAAGATTTTGTAAAAGTTTTAAACCATGTAAAATGTATGTTATTGAAGAAATCACTATTTGATGAATTGAGCCCATTGGGTCCCTGTATATTCTGGTCATTCTGTTTTCCTCAGAAGTGTGAACATGAAAAACATGTTTCCGTTAGAAAAAAAGTCAAAGATGAATATTCAGCCATTCTATATACAAAATTAAAAATGACTTGCTTTTGTTTCTTCCTTTGTACTAAAAAGAAACTGTGATCTTTGTTTTGTGATACCAGAAGCTGTGGTCAGCCTACATACATGAGCATCAATGTTCCTATAATACAAACAGGTGTCTGAATTCACACTCTCTTCTACTTTAGTGGTTTTGTCTATAAATGTAAGTCTAAAATATTATTTAACGACTACTAAACCTGGTAAGTGGAAGCCCCAGCCAGCTAATTTCTCTTCCAAAATTGAGAACTGATACATAAAAAAGAACAATGACTTTCATTTTAAAATAGAAAATGCAGAAATGTTTGCTTTCCCTATTGATTTGTTTTATGAAATTACAAACAGATAAATGTATATATTTAGCATTCAATATTTCAATACCTCCCATAGTACACAGGCTACACTGGTCTGTGTATCTTCTCTTCTTTGCATTTCTGACTCTGAATCAAATATTGGGTAATGGATTTATTTATTAGAGTAAATGAACATTTAAGTGTATTGTGAGGAAACATTTTTTATAACTATGGCTGAATTAGTTTCTATATTTGTATTTGCAAAGCAACATCTTTTTTTTTTTTAGGAATTAAACAGAGAAACAGTTAAGTGAAAGGTGCTTAATGGACATCAGTAAATAATTATATTCTGTTTAAATATAACAGTTTACTCATTATAGTCCAATATATCTAAAAAGTGAAAAAAAAAAGATCTCTGTATAAATGACAACTGTTTATTTCTTAGTTCCCTCACGTATGTTAATGAGCAGGTGATAATGATTGTTGGAAACAAACCAGGCCTGTCAAACAAACATTTCCTCATCTATCTTGAGAAAGTGCTAAAACCAGCAGAAATTGCTTCTCTCCTCAACATAACCAAAAAAATTCTACAGAGAGTGGCTTCTCTGATGAAGTGGCTGCAATAGAGATAAACATATAAATCCAGCAATCATCAACAAACTGCAAGAGACAGATGGTGGTACTTGGACCAGAAGAAATTTTCAATAAATGTAAAGACTTTATTATTTAATATTGGAATACTTCTAGAACGAGTTTCTCCACCTGTGCTTACAAGGTGCAAAAGGCACAAATTCTGTCTTTAGCCAATTTGCTACCTGCCTTACTTTAACTTTGTTCCACTGATGCAAAAACATCAGTAACATTAACATGAACTTGATCATTTATTTTACAAAGTGTTAGTTGATTACACAATAAGGGTTTCTATACTGCATGTAATATTGAACTTATTCAAAATATGATGTGGCCAGCTGGTTTGGGGTAGCTCTGGGATGCTGGGGCTATTTATCACATTGTGTTTTCTGTTTTCTCATGCTGTTGCTCACTGAATCCCCCATAAAGTGATGTGTGCTGGACTTTTAGCTGATCTGTGTCAAACCCACTATAAAAAAAATCAATATACACGCGTATGGCTCTGATGAATTCTGTATGTGGCAAGTGTATATAGAATAATGTTGTTTGGCACCATAGCTAACAGTTACTTAAATATGTGGTTATACTTTGTCAAAAAGCCAATTATGATCCCAGTTACCCAATGGTAAACAATGCTAATAGGTAGTTTGTTAAACTACACTTAAAATCTGTTTCTTGCAATTAAAGAAAAATAAATAAATATAAAAATTGCATGGAAGAATTTTTTTGTAATAAATTAATTTTACCTAGTGCATTAATTCACAGAAATGTACTTGATAGGAAAAATACAATTGAAAATAGAAAACATTATAAAATAGACATTTTAATTATTGCACACCTGTGTAATTTACTACAATGTGTTTTTCTGGATTTTATAAAAGTAAAATTTCACTTGCTGTAAAATCATTAACATATGGTCTCTCTAAGCTTACAGTTTAAGTTAATATTGTTTGACGTACCATGTACACTTACAATTCAAAAGTTCAGGGGCATTTGTAGATAAAGGCTATCCTTCTGTGGGCAGAAGACTGCTGTCTGGGATTTGTGGCAGAGCTGTTGTTCTTGGCAGCACTTCCTTATGGGACATCTTGCATGCAGAGAAGAAACAAAAAATATCAACTACTGAGACTCATTTAATGGAATGTTTGCGTATACTACAGTGTCCTACGCTATGCTGCCTCTTATTAGTTACATCACCGCCATACCTACAGATTTATTGGCTTCTGTATCAAGTAAAATAGTTGCAGTTTACAGGTTTAGTTACGGACCATAGTTAGTATATAGGTAGATGTAATAAAAGGGCCAGGGCCATTTTACCTATTAAAATGTAAACACACTGAATAATCACATGCAAAAAAATGACCAAATTATGATTTACACCATACTCACACTCATTGGTCCTCTGCTTATGAGGGCAAGTTCAGTAGCCTGGTACACACGGCTGCGTACCTGACCATTATACTCACTATAGGGTGACACCAGCTTCGCTGCTGGAAAAAGAGAACATTTATTCAAATGCAACAGAGACATTCTGGATACATTAAATCACACAATGTTATTATATAATTAGAAAACACAAAGGCCTTAGAAAGCGCTTTAGATCTTGGGACTATACTATACACATTAACAGCAAAGAGAACACCCGAGCCTAGATGCCAGTTTAACGTAAGATAACCCTAACACCAAATTCTAATTTTATGGACCTAAAGGTGTGATAAATGGATGATTGTACTTCCTTTTCCATGTGCCTGATCTGTTTTGTGTTTATTTAAATGATGAAAATTTTCATAACTTGTACTTTTGCCTTTGCATTGTCACTAAGGACAAGAAAAGTTCTAATCATTACTCAAAAGGTTCATGCAATATTGTATAAGAAGTAATACCTTTATTAAGCTCTTGTATGGAGAAGGCCTTATTTTCCAAGCCTATGCCCTGCCGGCTGGTCAACTGGCCTCTGAGGATGTTCTCATAGACTCTACTCCTTGAAGAGCTCCAATGGTTTTCAAGGTTTACTTCCACATTCTTTGTCTCTTGGGTGAGGACACAGATCTCAGGAATGACATACATCATAAGAAAAACCCAGCCATTGGCAATCAGAGCTATGGCCAGTGTTGCTTCGTCCCAGTCAGGATGTTTCAGCACCTTGTTGATGTGCATATACAACACAATCCAAACCATCCAAACACAAATAGAGAGGATCCCAGTCAATATGATGTAGAGTGCATCTTGACGGAATGGCTTAAACTTATGGGTCACTGATGGTACCGCCATTAGAACTACAGAAACCAGCAGTACCATGACATAAATAAGTGCCAAAGTGAAATTCGTATTGGTGATATCACAGATGTTAGATTGAGGTGTAACTGTATTATTTTGTGGCATCTGTATAATAATAATCCATTCTGTGTTGATAATGACCTCCACCAGCCAAAGACCAAGAGCCCCTAGACAAAATAGCCATCCCTGTGGGCTTTTATCAGTTCGATCAAGTATTGCCAACCACAGACCATGCATTAGGAGGCATGCAAAACAGCCTGCAAATAGCACTCCAAACACGAATATCCTAGCTGTGCAGGTGATACTGTCTGGTCCCACTAAGAAAGCAAAGGACAGGCCAAAGAGACCCACACTGAAAATCAAGAAACTGGCTTGCAGAGCAAACATGCTTTTTCTTCGTCCGTCTTTAATGAAGGGCAAGCTTGACACCATGACAACCAGCAGAACAGCTGAAGTAAAAATCCCTGCACTGGCAACAGCCTCCACCACAATGCCCCACACTGCGTTCAGGTCACACAGTGTAAAGTACTTAGGGTTTGTGGAGGAAGAGCAGCCTGCTGGTGGGATCACGGAGGAATTCATGGCAGTAGGTGTAGGTGACTTACAAAGACCTACAAAAATAACATTCAGTGTCAGATTTTACTTAAAACATTTTTATTTACACTGATGTCAGTTTATTACATACACCTAGTTTGTGGCTACATGCACTGAACATTTTCTCAGAAACAATGACGTTAGGGTAGATTTTACAGTAGCCCTTGTGCTGCTGCGGAGTATATCAGCCACTCTCTACCCGTATGTGTGTGTATGTGTGTGCTGCAGGATCAGACACAGCCGTGCTGTTGGGAGTTTTAAAACACTATTCACCGATCTCATATGACATTATAGGTGAAGAACCAATGGTGTTATGATGGCAAAAAGAGTGCACAAAGTACTTATGTGCTTTAAGACTGTAATGTGCTTATTAGTATATGTTTCCCCCTTCTCGGTGCACATTTGCTCAGATTATCAAGTCCTTTCTATGCTCCTTTATACATTTTTGTAAATATATTACATTTTTTTTTATATTCATTCTTTATTTATCATGTCCTTACTGCTGAGTTTACTGGTTCTTCTTGTCCAACACATTTCATCTGCATTTCTTCTGTTCACCCAACATTAACATACATATGATAAATAAAATGAACTTGAACTTATTTGCTATTATTATTATTTTATTTTATTATCCATTAACACAGTGAACTAGTATTCATATTCTGCAAAACAGAATTAAATATTTAAAATATTTTTGTAATAAAACTACATGCATAGTTTTTTTAATTACAGCCAATTTATACTACACCAACAATGTCCTACATAATAAAATTAATACATCATAAATGGAGACGCTGGTTGGCCTAGTTTTAAATGCCACTGAACTAGACCCAACCAGCTGTAATTCTTATGTACCTTACGCAAAATATAAAGAAATAGACATTTTCCTTATTCCTTACTTTCAGAACAAAAACATATACAAAGAAATTTTTGTAGTCTAACATTAGTAACTTATATTAAATGCCAGTTTGTTTTCTTTCACAGTAAGAGTACTGTAACTACACAATATTCACAGTACACTAAACACAAGGAAAGAAAGAAAACTTTATAAATAGATGTGTAGTACGTACCTGACACTGGAGGACGTAGGCTTTGCTTCTTTGATGAGCACGGACAGGAGATTGTTTTTAAGTGGAGACGCAGCAGTTATTGATGTAGCAGCATGTCTAGAACCACAAATGGCTAAACAATGGTCCCTCTGTCAGGTTGAGGTTTTTCTACTTGACTTTGAGCAAGTAACCTAAAGAAAAATCAGCTGCAATTAAACAGAAGTGTTTGTAGTCAACCTGACGACAAGCCTGTTCCGTGGTGCGTCACTGTTAGGAGGACAGAAAGCCTGCAGCAGCACATACTGGGGATCTAATGAAGTGCATGTGAACTCTGACAGACTTTGTGATGTTTAGAGCAGCATTTCTCAATTTTTTTACCAGCAGTGGCACCCTTTAACAGTATGCAAAATCTAGAGTCACCCCAATCTAAAATGTATTTTTAAATACATACACTCTGTATCCTTCGCTTGGGATCAAAAAAGGGGTTTAAGTGTCTTTGAACATAGCATGGTTGCCAGTAGGGTTGGTCTGAGTATTTCAGAAACTGCAAATCTACTGGATCTACTGGAATTTTCATGCATAACCATCACTAGGGTTTACAGAGAATTATCTGAAAAAGAGAAAATATCCAGTGAGCGGCAGTTGTGTGGACGAAAATGCCTTGTTGATGTCAGAGGAGAATGAGCAGACTGGTTTGAGATTCACATCATGGATGTGCAGCCGACAAATCTGCAGCAACTGCGTGATGTGATCATGTCAATTTGGACCAAAATCTCTGAGGAAAGTTTCCAACACCTTGTTGAGTCTATGCCATTAAGAACTGAGGCAGGTCTGAGGCCAAAAAAGGGGGGTCAACCTGGTACTAGCAAGGTGTATCTAATAAAGTGGCCAGTGAGTGTATATATAAGTTAAAGTCAGATTATTTGGCACTCACACACAGTGAACAACACAGTATATATATATATATATTGTGTGTGTGTATGTGAGAGAGAGTTTACCTCTAAGTCCTACAGTACTACAAATTTGAATTTTCAGCTTAACAACAAAGATACAGAAAGATTACCATTGTATTGTATCACAGAAAAACAAATGTAGCATTTAAAGTGTTTTCCCACAGAATTGACATTACCCTAACGTGAGCAAGGTTTTACAGCATACAACACTATAATATTACCTAATATGAATAAGCCTCAGAGAATGACAAATATCTGTTTTTTATTTAATAATCACAAACTTGGCTTATTAAGTTATTGTCAACATTATATTTAGCTGTATATGTTACATTTAGTTTAACACCTTTATATAGATATAGTATTTACTACATTAAATGGAAGTGGGTCTCCAGTACAGCCCTAATAAAACATAATCCGTGAATTTTTAATGTCAAAGTAAAAGAAGAACAGAAAAGCTGAAAATAGCCAGGGTGAACTCTGTATAGTTTCCAAGACGAGGCAGGTTCTTAGAGCCATTGTGCTTCCACTACAGACCCTTGTAGTCAAATATATAATTAAAAAAAATACATTTAAGTGAAAGTGGCTCTGCAATACAGCCCCATTAAATCATACTCCATGTGTTGTTCTTTTCTTCTTTCCATTAAGCTAACCTAAATGAATGTCAAAATAAGAGGAGGGCAGAAATGCTCATAATACATGGGCTGTCCAGTCAGTCTCCAATCCATTTACTAGCCAGGACTAACACTGATTAGCTTCTAAAACAAAGCAAGGTCATGGGTTCTGAGAGTACTTTGGCTTCCAGAGGAATTTGCTTTCCAGTACAGCCCCTTGTATTCAATTTTTTTTTAATGCATTTAAGTGATAGTGGCTCTTCAATACTGCCCCATTAATTCATACTCTGTTATATGATTTCTTTTTTTTAAGTTTTCTTCTTTGTTGGTTTAAGCTAACCTAAATGAATGTCAAAATGCAAGGATGGCAGAAAAGCTCACAGTACAGGTACTGCCTAGTTGGTTCCCATCCAAGGACTAATAAGGGTCAACCCAAATCCAAAAGCAGGGTCAGGGCATCAGAGCAGTTGGGCTTTCATTAAAAGCTGTTTTTGTTACAGCCCCTTTAATAAAGCCTCAAATTAATAAAAAAAACATGTAAATGATCATGGCTTGTCAATTAACTCTCATCCAAGCCTACTTAGGTTTAATGGTTAAGATTAGGGCTTTAGGGGGTCAGGGAATTGCGGGGGTGGTCAACCCTTGTGCACTGGCCATCAATTACTGGGTTGATCAGCCTCTCTCAATGTTGACAATGTATATATATGTAACCCAGTGTCTTATTAGGTTTGCGTCCGCTGCCCACAAGTATCTCTCTACCCGCCTTAAGGCTCTGCGTTGTGTTCTTTTATTTTGGTTGGATGGAGTGAGTCATGGTGTGGAGGGATAGAGACACCGGGCACACAGGTTCGTAGCTTGTGGTAGAGACCTCAGTATCACTTTTACTGGTCCAAACACAGAATTCACAGCTGCTGTACATCGGAGTGCCTTACAATTCATGTTCTACTATTTTACATTATTACTGTGAATATTATTTTAATTGTTCTTATAAACCTAAGTATGTTTATATGTTAATGTATATATGTGATGTATTATGGAAAATGTTAATCTTACAAAAACATGAAAAAAACTCACACAAAATCTTTTATTTTACACATATTTTAATAAAATGAGACCAAATGGATACATTTATTACATTATTATTTCCTTTGAGGTATGATCCAGTTTTGGTTTGCCTCAAAGACTGTAACAATAAAGCCACTGTCCAACCATAAAGATTTGCAAAAGCCATTATCTGTCTGTACCCCCTGTTTGTTTGCATTTTTTCTGTGCCCTCCTCAGCTCTGTCTCTGCCTTCCTGTCTCTCTCTATTGGTGGAGAGGGCTGCCAATCTTAATTTGAGGTGGTGAAATTGTCTGACCAATCAGGGACAAGGATGGTGCTTTTGGGAAAAGAGCTGATCATTTTAAAAGCTACAGGAAAAGTCCTCGAAGTAGTCTAGAGATTATGCTGTTGTTACTGTGTTTGATGGCTGTAAGATGAATTGTAAGTGCTTGGATTGGGTGTTAGCTGTGTATTTATTTATTTATTTGTCTTGATAATGATCCCCTTTGTTGAGAGCAGGTTAGTTTGTGTGTGCACCTACATTCCATCATGTAGGAAATACCTTTGTCTAAACACATTAGGTTAGAGAGTAAGTGCTACCCCATGTTTGTTTTAGTAGATTAGCCTAGAAAAGTTAGCTAGGTTTGTATAATATAGACCAGGATTGCTTTATTTTACTCTGTTCAATCCTTTGGTTCTGTCCATGCTCTCTTCCCATTCATTTGTTCATTTGTTACTGCCTCTGTTTACTCCCCTCTAGACTAACCAGCCAAAAACAGGGGTTGTAACAAGTGGGGGATCATCCAGGATATTTGAGCAGATCTAATGGATGGTTGATATTGATTATATCTGAGCTATGGCCAGTTTTGAATTACAAGGTTTTGTGGCTTCTCCAAGCCCCATAGTGTTTGAGAGGGTGTTACAATGATGCATTGCTGGTGATTGCAGCTTATGGTGTGCAAATTAATAATCACTGTAAATTAAGTAAATTTGATTGAGATTTTAAAAAGCTAGCAGAGTTGGGAGTTTTAGTCTACCTTGCATGATGTTTGCCTTGGCAGAGGAATATAGTAATGTTGGAACTCTGAATGTAATCACAGCCTCAACCTCCAGTTCAGCTTGCTCTGCTGTTAAGACAACATTGCCTAGTTTTCATCCTTCATCTGCTTTGTCCACAGGATCAAAGGATGAGGCCCGAGCTAAGGTGCGTGTAGCACGGCTCCAAATAGAGGCACAGGAAAAGGCACAAGAAACACAATACCAGCTAAAAATGTAGCAAGAACTAGCCATATGAAGGATGGAACTTGAAGTGGAGTGGGAAATTCAGCTATGGGAGTCAGATTTGGCAGTGATCACCTCCCAGACCACTACCAAATTGGGTAACCTGTTTTCTCTTCCTAACTTCCTAGTACTTTCTGCATTGCTTGAACCTCCAATATGGCCAGTGCCTATGACTCCTTCTGCTCCCTCTGTTATGGCCTCTGCTCCTGCTGGTACTTCTGCAAATGCTTCTGATGTGAGTAAGAACATTGTCACCCTTTAGAAAAGCTGAAGTAGACACTTGGTGTGTTTGAATGTGTTGCTGTAGCTTTTAATTGACCTAGAGATGTTTGGTCTCTTCTGCTTCAGTACAAATTAGTGGGAAATGCATGAAGTTTGCTCATCTTTGTCTTTATAAGTGTCTTCAGTATGAGCTTTTGAAAAGTAGATAAAATAAGCATTTAATGATAAATTTGGATTGTTTTAAAAGGAAAATGTTTATTAAAAATGAACTGGAAAGCAGAATTATTTTCTGAGTAATAGGCTTATGAGTGCCAAGGAGTCAGACTCTCATGAGCTTGAAGTCTGGCCAGCTTTTCCTCTTCTATGGGGAGGGGTTTTACTCAATGGTTTTTAAAAATATATAAACAAAATGGCCAATCACAGTTGCAATGTTTTACTGTGCAAATTTCTGCTTTTTACTGGAGCAACATTCAGCTAAGATTTTGGTATTAGTTTGTTAGTTTTTAAATCTTACCTGGGCCAATTGGAGCACTATGGTTATTAGTTTGAACAGATTTATAAGGGAAATTTTTTAAAAATAAAATGAACTACAATAGGATATGAAAATAAACATGAGGCACAGGCTGGGTTGTGTAGTGCTTTGGATTGGGGGTTACCGGCTTAACTGCTGTTACTGTTACTTTGTTAATTCTGTCTTCCTCTGCTCTCTCTGCCTTACTGTCTCTCTATAGGTGGAGGGGGTGCCAATCTTAATTTGAGGTGGTAAAATTGACCAATCAGGGACAAGGATGGTGCTTTTGGGGAAGAAGCTGATTGTTTAAAAGCTGCAGGGAAAGGCCTGAAAGC
>JBBPDA010145624.1:0-20537 GCA_037974385.1 Arnoldichthys spilopterus
TATCTATCTATCTATCTATCTATCTATCTATCTATCTATCTATCTATCTATCTATCTATCTATCTATCTATCTATGAAAGGGTTTTAGGTCACTATTGGAAAACAGTGAGGTTCTCTACAGTTCTAACTGTTAAGAGAAGTTCATTCCACCACTTAGGAGCCAGAACTGAGAAGGGTCGATTTTTGAGAAGCGGGGTGTTCAGTCGGGCTGAGGATGCATAATAATGCTTTACCTTCAAGGCCCAAAGACATTGTTGCTGCAGTCTTTAGATGAAAGTATGTTCAGAAAGCAGCATCCTGATATGAACCTGTAGAGTTATTTTTCTTCCCCTGCTGAACCCTGAGACAGAGGAACGTGTGAGCAGAGCCAGAGACGTCATTCAGAAGATGTTATATGAAAACACAGGTATTATATTCCCACACCAGGCCTCAAACACGTCATGTTAAAACGGAAAAGAGTGAAGAATAATCCTGAAAAACCTCAAAGTGTGGGAGAATATGGATGACGTTAGTGAAACACTTGATGTCAGTTCACTGATTTGGCTCTTATTACACTCACACATTTCAGGAAGTGCTTGTTGAAGAGGATTTGATCATGTGACTGAAGGAGACCTAACAAGTGGTTAAATTCACAAACAAATAAGAAAATCTGGAGAAGAAAACTATAGTGATGTAGAGCTGTTCTCTCTGATAAAACTGGGCAGGTTTTACTGTTTGAGAAATAGCCCCTTCCCACACCCACACACCCGCACACCCACACACCCGCACCCCACTATCCGAACTGGAGATTGTATTTGGGTCAGGCTTATTGCAATGCGCTTGTGTGTGAATATACTATTACTGATGCCGTATCTTCGAAGTTTAATTATCTAAAGCTGGGCAGTGGTGGCCTAGTGGTTAGGACCTTGCCCTTGTGAACTGAAGGTCGCAGGTTCCACTGAGGTTCCCTTGAGCAAAGTACCGTCCTGCTACACTGCTGCCCGGGTGCTGTTGGTAGCTGCCCGCTGCTTAATGTGATGGGTTAAATGCAGAGGTCACATTGTGCTTGAGTATGTTCACAATGACAAATAGTCACTCTCACTTTACAGTTTCTCAATAATTCAATGTTTGCAGCCTCCAAACCACCTTTTGGCTAAAGCGTGGCTCACTTTACCACATTACATTATCATCACTTAAGCTTTTCCCTTGAGCGCTGACACTCTCAATTCAAGATAACAGGAATGCAGCGCTGATCACTGGAGTAGCGGCCCTTACTTCACACTCAGAGAGGTCCGCTTGAGACGTTCAGCAACTGACAGTGAAATTCAGGCAAGTGCACATGCGTCTCATATTTTACTGATTCATTATGAAAGAGTTAAATTACATCACACTACACAGGACTAATGACATACTACAGCAGTATTGCTTTTTAACTATCACCTCACTGAAGCACAGTGTTCATGAGGCTTCATGACATCTACATAAGCTTTTCCTGACGACTGACATAAACCTACATAAAGAATCATTAAACAGCTATTTCAGCAAGCATCAGGTGTCAAAAAAGCAGCTGTGAGTGGTTACGACCTTGCTCATAGGTTCAAGTCTCGACTTGGGTACCACTGAGGTACCCTTGAGCAAGGTACCGTCCCACGGTGCTGCCCAGGTGCTTCTCATAGCTGCCAGCTGCTCCACGTGTGGATGGGTTACATTTCGTTGTGGTGCACTTTGTGTGTGATTGTTTTTTGCGTTTTTCACCACTATTACAACAGCTTTTGCCCAAAATACATGTATAGAAAGAAGACTCGTGCAGTAAAGTGCTTTATTTACTTTATTTATTTTTATTTGTTTCGTGTTTATATGTCCGATGTTTCTGGGAAATCTGGAGAGAGGAAAGATGAACTCAAGTATGTCCAGTATAAACTCTGTTTTATATCTCAAGTGTGTGAAGGAATGTTTAAGGTTGCTAACCCGTGTGTGTGTGTGTGTGTGTGTGTGTGTGTGGTTTTCAGGCAGCTGGAGAAGAATCTTGTTTGCTCTCACTGTGCTGAAAAAGTGCAAAGTTGTATTTTGGTGTAAATTGACTGACACTGTGAAGACATTGAACGCTGCACTTTCTCTCACCGCTTATGACAAAACAAGGCAGATCTGTAGTGTGTGTGTGTGTGTGTGTGTGTGTGTGTGTGTGTGTGTTTGTGTGCGCGTGTGTGTGTAAGTTGGTGTGTGTATGCAGGAGTCGGACCCCCCCTGAGTCCAGACAGGACCCGGATACTGCTTGCTTTCAGGATTAACACCCTAGCCAAAGGTCAAAGCGGCATTTCCATAGAGACTCTTCAAAAGATAGTAGCAGCTTCCAATGGCACACATGGCTCAAACTCTTTCATTTTTTACTCCTGACTGATTTTTAGGCATCGGTTTTGTTCCTATGATTTAACTTAAATCTATCTATCTATCTATCTATCTATCTATCTGTCTGTCTGTCTGTCTGTCTGTCTGTCTGTCTGTCTGTCTGTATCTTGTCTGTATGCATGTCTGTCTGTCTGTCTATCTGTATCTTGTCTGTATGTATGTCTGTCTGTCTGTCTATCTGTATCTTGTCTGTATGTATGTATGTCTGTCTTTCTAGTTTTTATTTACTGTCGCTATATTGATTCTGTTAGCTGGATATTTGATGGAAACTGCTCTTAATGTGTGTGTGTGTGTGTGTGTGTTCTGTAGAGTCTTGTATATCCTGGGTGCCTGAGCAGGGAACAGTGGGGGCAAGTGGTGATGTTGCCCCCTTAGCTCACCTTAGACTTGATTTCCCACAATGCATTTCCTCAAACATTGCTAACCATTACTCATAAGTAAGTGACGTCATTTGATCATATTGGGTTACTTATGAATGCCTTGTCTTTTAAAAGTGATAGAGTTAAACAAAGACCTGCTGAAACAAACAGTAAAACTGACAGAGGTGACGTATAATTGAGAGCATCCTGTGTAGCTGCATCACTATCTGGTTCGGAAATTGCACCGTCATGGAATGCAAGGCCCTGCACCGGATAGTGAGGTCAGCTGAAAAGATCATTGGGGTCCCTCTCCCCTCCATCTTGGACATTTACACTACACGCTGCATCCGCAAAGCCACCAGCATGACCCAACAAACTATTCTCCCTCCTGCCGTCTGAAAGAAGGTACCGAAGCATTAGGGCAATATGTGCAATAGTTTCTTCCCCCACGCAATAAGACTCATAAACACTCAGGGACTATCAGCACACACACACACTTAACTAGTCCTTAACTTATATTTGTTACTTATATTGTACTTATGCTGTAAATCAAACGGCGCTACAAAATGCCTACTTGGCTCAGAGCACATTCACTTATTTACGAGTTGAACGCCCGTGTGGACAGGGCCTTGTGAGGTGATCACTTATTCTGATTGGTTTATTGCATGTTAAGTTAGGATAACCTTTTTGCATCTTGCATTAGTGCAAAATCTGATTTTTCCACCATAAAAATGGCTAAATGGATTTGTACAGGCCCATAAATGTTTATGCTTGTGTTAGATCGGCCTTATAGCTTTCCAAAGACTGAGCTGTTCTACATTTACATTTACATTTACAGCATTTGGCAGATGCTAATCTCGAGTGGTAGCTTATCACAAAGCTTTGGACTTTTATGATGCAAAAAACACATTTGTTGTGCAAACAGGCTTTTAGTTTAATCCTGCTAGTAAACACACTACACTTTATCCTCTTTATGAGGCATCTTTTCTGTGACTGTAAGAGGAACCTGTCTCTACCCAAGTCTGCTCATTAAACAAGATCAAAGCAGAAACACCTCTCACCAGCCCAAGCTGGCAACAGATTTTCTTAAGAGAATTTCTCTCTTTCTTTCTTCATTTCATCCCAAGTTCTCCTCTCCTCCAAAGGTCCTAGAGGGCCACGGCCTGACCCCTGTCTCACTGAAACCCAAAGGGGTACTTTAGAAACATTGATTGATGGATTCTTTTGATCAGAAAAAAATTGCTGATGTGGAACTGGATTTCAGGGCGCTGCTCTGATTCATGGGACTCAGATGATGTCATCACTTGGTGCTGAGGCAGTGGTGAGGGCGGAGGCTGTTGCTCGGCAGGCTGATGTTATCGCTGCATTCACTTTGAAAGTTCTGAGGGGAACCAGTAAGGTGTTTGATAAAGGTGAGTCTGACTGTAGGATGTGATGTTATTATGTCATTTTTATTAGATTTATCACCTTTTTTCTGTTTAAAGCTCGTTGGAGGCCACTGTAAACACCACTAAAGGAGAAATAAACAGGCTGAGGTTGCAGTATTGCTATATTGACAAAAAAAAAGTAGTTTCCATGTGTGGCTAATACAGAGTTTTCAACACAACTGTCACTAGCTAACGGTACCTTTTCATTGACTTGCCCCTAGCATACCTCGACATGATAGTGTGGTGATGCCCATGTGTGTTCACCTCATATTCAGGGCACTTATTTAGAACATCTGTAAAGCAGCATAAACTGTCAAAAAGGCAACTTTAAATAAGTCCCACTTCCTCCCCCAGGCACTGGACTTCCTGTCCATAGGAGTTCTTGAGTTAGTGAGCACTAGTGAGCGGAGTATTGAGAGGCTGTTTAATCCTCACTTAGCAAACTTCCTTCTTTTCTGGTGATGATGGCTTCAGCTCAGGTTTTAAGATGGCCCACTGCACCGCGGCTGCGCTCAGTGATGATAGACTCTGCACATGCTCAGCTGATCGTTCTAGAGTTGTTCATGGGGTCAGTCAAACGTTTGGAGACATCTATCCATGATAAGGTCCTCCCTGTTTTCACTATTGTCCACATTTTAAAGTAATATGGAACAAAATATTTTCCAAAAAAAGTGTTTAATTTATTTCTTAACTATTTTATTACATTTGTATTAAATTAATATTATGTATATATATTGTTTTCTTTTTACAAATGTTGAATTTTTGCATTATACTTAAATTCAAGTACTTAAGCATATGAAAACAACATGATGAGTCACTGCAGCCCACCTGTACACAAGGAACTGCTGCCGCCTCTTTAAACTGAGATTATTATTATTAAAATACTTTTTTTTTTTTACTTTTTTCTATTATTGCTATCTGGCGTCAACCAGAGGAGGATAGGTTCCCCTTCTGAGTCGTGGTTCCGCCCAAGGTTTCTTCCTACAGCTAAGAACATTTTTCCTTGCCTCTGTTGCCTTCGGCTTGCTCATTAGGGCTCAGACCCAGAGCTGCTTTGTGAGAACGTGAGTTGTAAAAAGCGCTTTAGAAATTTAATTGATGAATTATTTTGGTCCAAACATTTGGCTCTGCCTGTTTCTGGATATTTTTACTCTCTGCAGTGCTATCAGCACAGTATGAATGAGCAGTGTCTCCCTTTTTCCTTTTGTAGTGTCTCAGAATAAGGTGCTTTGCAACCCGGCATCTGTGGACTCCCTGTCTGTCAGTGCAGCCACTGAGGACCATGTGTCTATGGGAGGCTGGGCAGCCAGGAAAGCCCTGAGGGTGGTGGAGCACATAGAACAAGGTGCACCACCAACAGGGCCTTGTAAAACCTATAGGCCTAAGGCAATCCACACTGACCGATCTCTATTGCTCATATTAGTTCAGCATTAAACATAATTAAATGTCTCTTTTCTCAACACACACTCCCACAGTTCTTGCCATAGAGTTGATCGCAGCCTGTCAGGCCCTGGAGTTCCACCGTTGGAGAGGGTCTATGAGCTGCTGCGCTCTGTAGTCAGGTGATCAGTAGTAATTATTTTAAAAATACGAAATAAGAACATTTGACTGAATTTGTATATTTGGGATAACTCATAAAAGCTGTGCACTTAAACTGACATACACTGACAGTGTAGTAGTGGTGTAGGCTACAAGTGACTAAAACAATGAAGCAACATAGAAAAATATTGTCACTATCCAAGAAAAGACAAGGATCTAGGAAAGTGTAACTTTAAAGGAGAAGGCAAAAATGTTCCTTACTTCTAATGTAAGTAAATGGAAGGACAGTTTAGAACAGTTTAGAAAAGTTTAGGTGGGCAGTGGTGGCCTTGACCTTGTGAACAGAAGGTCATAGGTTCAAGTGCCAGACAAGGTATCAATGAGGAACCCTTGAGCAAGGTACTGTCCCACTACACTGATCCCCAGGTGCACATGTGATGGGTTTAATGCAGAGGTATAATTGTCTGAAATAGGAAGAAACATCTTGCCATATTGGATTCCACTAGTCTGTGACAAGCTAACCATGTGCCCATAAACCCTATTGACCAATGGCCATCTAAAGCTAGGGAAAGAAGCTTGAGAAGGACATTCCATCTCTGATTTGAATATAACAGACAGTAAAATAATGCAATGGAGGGCTAGTGGTTAGGACACTGCCTTTGAGACCTGAAGGTCTCAGGTTCGAGTCCCGGCCCAGGCACTACTGAGGTCCCCTTGAGCAAAGTACCATCCCGCTACTTCTCCCCGGGCACTGTTGGTAGCTGCCCGCTGCTCCACATGTGCATGTGTGACGGGTTAAATGCAGAGGTTGTGGTGCTTGAGTGTGTTCACAATGAAAAATTTTCACTTCACTTTAAAATTTGCCTTCGACGTTGTGGTTTTACAGTAAGAGTCCTAGCCTGAGCTTCCACCACTGCTTTCCACTGAAACCTGATTAGACAATGACTCATATTCACAGTCTGTTATGTATCTAAGACTTTCAGAAGGCCTAGATTGCCCCACCTATTACAAATCAAAATGCGACTGGTTAATTTTTCTGCTTCTGCTTCTAAAAAGGTTAGTGGTTAATATGAAGTGTTAGGCCTTCAGGCCAGCTTCTAAAGGCCTAGCCAGTCAATGCGCTCAGTTGGCTGTATGTATGTAAGTATAGTGGGCAGTGGTGGACTAGTGGTTGGGACACTGCCTTTGCGACCTGAAGGTTGCAGGTTCGAATCCCGGCCCGGGGACTACTGAGGTACCCTTGAGGAAGGTACCGTCCTACTACACTGCTCCCTGGGCGCTGTTGGTAGCTGCCCACTGCTCCACGTGTGCACGTGTGATGGGTTAAATGCAGAGGTCACATTTCGTTGTGGTGCTTGAATGTGTTCACAATGACAGAGTCACTTTCACTTACTGTATTGGAGAGAAAATGAAACCTGAATGGGCAATTTTCTTTTTGGTGTTTCAAGATTTTAAACTTTAAGCCCTGACTTCCTCTGATACAGCGAGACAGGCTGTTTCGATGATGCCATTGTTGTTTTTGGTGTATTATGTCACTGAAAACCTTGTCAAATTCTGCTTTCCTCTTAGGCCATTGAACAAAGTGTCATGAGTTTTGATATCGATGCAGCTCACAAGCTCCTCCTAGAGGAACGAGTGAGTATCACGTCTAATTTTTAGCCCTCTTTTCTCAAATTCCTTAAACCCATCGCTCTGAGACACTCCCTTCCTTATGCAAGCAACGTATTAGTCAGATTCAGTGTGCTGACAGTACTGATCCTTGCATGTAGGTGTGGGAGGCAGTATTGTTGTACATGGAACAGTATGAGGACAGTCACCCTGAAAATGTCTCTTCTGTTGGCAGAAATGACCCTCTCTCTCAACCACATGTGCACTACATTATAAGAAAACTTCTGTATGGGATAAATATGATTTTCTGAGCAAACGTGAGTAAACTTTAGAAAAAAAAAAAAAAAAAAAAAAAGTTTTCTATGTGCAGACATAAAAACAAGCTTTATGACAAACATACTATACTGTATATAGTGTGAACCCAGCAACAGAGTAGCCCACATAAATCACAGCACGGTATTTCTTTGTAGTTGTTGTTTTTATTATGTTACAGCACATATACAAAAGGCTAATTATAACAAATTGCAAGTTGTTTGGCTAAAATGGACACAAAAATGGGATTTTCTCACTATTCAGGTGAACATTTCACCTTTATAGGATCCACACTGCAGTAGAAATCTCTGGATGGGGCACTTAATTCTAAAATCATCATGAATTTAAAGATTTTTTAAAAATTTCTTTTATGTGCTTCTTGTTTTAAGTGCAGACATGGAAGTTACACAATGGAGGAAGGTTAAGTAATTGTTCTAATTGGAAGAACGTCTGCGTTGTAGAACATTGTCTGTGAGTCATAAACTACACACTTACTTTGGGTTGTTTACTTGTTTGTGTCTGTAGAAAAGAGAGCTATGTTATACCACAAAAACCCCATGCACACATACATACAAAGGTGTAAACAGTTCTGTGCACACTGCCCAGCGTGCTGGATCATCAGCCAGGTTGTTTCAGTCTAGCTTTAGGAAATGACCATTCCCTCACAGTGGAGCAGTTCTGACTGCTGCCCTAAAGTGATCTTCAAAAGTCTTCCAGTGCTTTTGTCCTTTCTTCTAGTCCTCCATCATCATTATTCAGCAGATCAGATCTCTTCAGCTGTCCTGGAGAAGGTCATAGGCGCCACCAGCAACCACCTGGTGCTTATCATCCTTCTACAAAACAGTGCAGTGTTAGTACTCGTCATAAAGACATTTTTACAGTAGGACGCTGAAGTAAAGGCAGGAGTTATTGGGTATGTTTTATAATACAGCATTGAACATCCCATATTTCCATTTACCTCTTCCACTGGGGCTTCTGGGCCATTGGGGGCAGATGTAGACTCATACAGGGGGTTACTCACATATGGAGTAGAGTCAGATGGGCTTTTATCTTCTCCCTCATCCTCCTAAACGCAAATAAACAGGGTAATGAAGTGACTGTCACTGTGAACACACTCAGGCACCACAACCTCTGCATTTAACCTATCACACGTGCACACGTTAAGCAGCAGGCAGCTATCAACAGCGCCCAGGGAGCAGTGTAGCAGGACGGTGCCTTGCTCAAAAGTACCTCAGTGGTACCATGGCTGGGACTTGAACCTGCAACCTTCAGTTCACAAGGGCAATGTCCTAACCACTAGGCCACCACCGCCTGTATGGATGACTCATCAGTCAAATAAGAAAAAGTACCTGCAAAGTTCTTGCCAACATAAAACACTTGTCTAAAATTTCTTTAAAAGTGTTGCCTAAACAATAATTTGACATTTTCTTTTCCAAAATATTTGAAAAATAGCACTGTGTATGAACAGCTTAGTCATTCATATTATGGCAAAGTTAAAAAGAAAAGTTGATCATATGTATTAGAAATATTGAACAAAAGTCATACAGTAGTTAATAACAAATATATTTTGAAAAATAGCAGACAGACAGACAGACATACAGACAGAAAGCCACACACACATACTTACCTTAAAGTAGTGGAACTGGAAAGGCTTGGATTGCTGGTTGTAGAAATGATAAGCCACAAACACAGCAGCTACAATTAGGACTATTAGTAGCAGAACACCGATGCCCATCCCTGCTTTATGGGCCTGGGGCAGTGACTGGGGTGGTGGGGGTGGAGCTTTCAGTGGCCCTTGCAGCACATGGATGATCCCATTGGATGCTAGAATGTCAGGTTCAATGATGTATTGGTCATTGATGTATCCAGAGGATGCCTTAAGAGTAAAAAGAGCAAGCTTAACTTCACAGAAACAAGATTCCGGCAGGTCAGTAATTATCATTCATTTCTTCACTGCCGTTTGTACGATATGACGGCAACTAGTGACACTGCAAGAAACTGGTCATCTTCAAAAGCCATAAGCACACGGCCAGTGGAGAATACTCCAGGGATGGTGTTCTTCGGCAGGTTTGTGCAGGATTTTGGAGAGTACAGCCCATGTCATGCAGGGCTTCAAAAAATTGGTAAAAGTTAAAATATTTCCCCATAAGCGCTTCTAGAGGGAGTTCAACTCATGAGCTTCCCCAAATACATTCAAATAAGGCCCGCCCCCTGCACCAGGATTGACTAATGTTCAGACACAGAAGCAGCCCGCCAAAAGCCGTCAGGGCTTGTCCTAATTATAATAAAGTACCACTGATTATAACACTGACGTCTTCAGTGCAGTTCAAGTGAAAACATATTCTTTACCAGTGCTTGAGGGTTCTGGAGGCTGGGAACCCCTTTCACATTCAGTGTGTGTCCCAGTCGCGTTCGAACATGAGTGACGTTAATGAGAGCTTGCAGCATCAGAGCTCTCCCATCCAACAGGTGGTGCTCCAAATCCCTGTAGGACAGTGTCTATTCAGTAGAGAGAGAGCACCAAAAGTTAAGTGCTTGTAAATTGTTCTACTGTAGTAGTTTGTGTAAGCACTTGGCACATGTATCTATTGCTGTAGTTGCGCTGTCGCTAGTGTAGGCACCTGGCATATGTATGTAGTTATTGTAGTTGCTCTCTGTAGCAGTATAAGAACTTGGCATAAGTATGTATTGAAGTTCCTCTCGGTGGTAGTTTAAGATCTTGGCGTGTTTATTTATTGCAGTAGTTGCCCTCTGTAGTTGTATGAGCACTTGGTGTATGTATGTATTACAGTAATTACATCTGTTATTTATTTCATAACATACGAGCAATGTGTTGGTCTTCCGTGTAGCACCACTCTCAGTGTTACTCTATGCAATGCGAACGCTTGATTTTTTCCTCTGTCCTGGAAGTCGCTTTGGGTAAAAGCATCAGCCAAATGGATTCATGTAAATGTAAATCATAAAAAAGTATTTAAGTCTGTATGTCACAGAGACCAGCAGGGTACCTCGTTCTCATAGAGACCATTGTTGTCTGGCACAAACAGGGTGGACTGGATGGTTATGTTGCTGAGGCGCTTCACAAACTCTTGCCCAGCTGCTGAAGCTTTGGAGTAATTCAGAATTTGCTGGAGAAGAAACAAATGCATGAAGAATGGATGAACTTTCTGTTCCCAATCCGTTGTGCAAACTTGGAGAAGCCACAGCCCGGTTTGGTTACGTGGGGGTGTCAGTGGACTCTACATGTACAGTTGTAGCCAACAGTTTTGGTGCCTTTGGCCAACATACCTCACAAGCCACTGCAAACTACTTAAAGAAATGTGAGGTGCAGCACAACTGTCTAAACACTGGTCCTATGTCACTGGTCCAGATCACAAGTTTGATCCCCGGTGGTGCCAGAGCCATCCGTAATCGGGAGTCCTGAAGAGCACAACTGGCTTCTTCTTTCCTGGGTGGGATGGATGGCCCTCCCTCTCCTATCAATCACTCAGTGTGATGCTAGCTGACAGTCAGTGCTCTCCTTTAGGGGGTGTTACACCATGCATACATATGGTGTCTGGCTTCACATGACTCTGAGGAAACATGTACTAGGCTCACAACCAATATCGGCCTTCACCCTTAGTGTTGGGGTTCTTGCGTGATGGAGTCCTAGCTAAGGGGTGGAATTCTAGAAGACTAAATTGTCAAATGTTGTGTGTGCAATAAGGTGCAGAAATATGACAGAACTAGTTCTGCAAGGAATGGTGCGTAAAAAATGTGAAAAACAAGAGCAGACTCCTCATTGGCTACACAAGTGTCTTCAAGCAGTGGCATCTGCCCAAGGTGGTTACACAGTTTTGATTAAGTAGGGTGTTCAAACTTTTTCACATGCCCCCCCATTTTTCAACTTATTCACATACAAGTTACCATTTGCAAAAAAAAAATCCTGAATATTTCATAGCAGTAGTAGTTGTTTTAGAAAGTTTGGAAATGGAACAGGAAAAACTCACTGAAAGAAAGTTGGAAAAATTGGGCTGTGTGGAGAGAACCTGCAGGAGGTTTCCAGTGCAAGAGTATCCATCACCAATGTAGCCGGCCTTGCACTCACATTTTGTGTCTGAAACATGTGCAAAATACACACACACACACACAGAGTACACAATTAATTGCAAATAGATATCAGTGTGCGATCCTTGGGGTATAAGCTTCCATTACTTGTGAGCTACATTAGCCTCCCAGCACAAGACGCTTTCAGATCCATATCATCTTACCCTTTATCCGGTAGCAGAATGTGTCCCAGGTCTTGCTGAGGTCTGTTTGAATGCCATAGTCCACGATGCCCACATGGCCAAAACCACATTTAGGGTTGGAGTAGCTCATTGGATAACCTACCCGCTTATCTGCAAGCCACCCTGCTGAACAAAAGCTATATCCAGCCTGCAGAGCGCACAAACCAGACATTACAAACCACTCTGAACTTTGTCATGACCTATGTGTGCATGCTTTAGTTTGTCTACCTGCTGAGCATAAGAGAGCTGTATATAAGTAGACATGGTGCCACTCTCCTGCTGGCAGGCCTCCTCTGCCTGTGAGTAGTTGAGTTTGTAAACTCCCAGTGGTGAACGGTAGGGGAAGATTCCAACGGTTTTATCTGAGATAAAATGGCCAAACACAATTCATTATCACTGTCAATCCTGGTGCACATGCTTTGAATAGGCCGAAAGCATCGCAATGTGCTATAAACATTCTTATAAGGCAGGGAATAAGCAAGAAGTTGGACACATTCTTGTTGTTTTGGCTCTGTCCTTCAGCATATTGGAAATGAAACAATGACTATTATCTAAATGTGTAGAACATATGTTTCATTGGAGGTAAGTTACATCTATATAGGGTGAACCATGAGGAAATCACAGCCCTTAAAATACATTGTACCAAAGTCTACATTCTCAAAACGATAGATCGAGACAAGAATCAGGGATTTATCTGCTTTATGCCTAAAATAAATAGAAAATGGCTGTTGTCCCACAATAAGTTTGCTTCTGTGGCCATGACAACGACATTTTGAAATGTATCTGTTTCCTAGAACATTCTCAGTTCACTTTAAATGCTAAGTAGACTTCCAGAATATTCTGGAACTGTGAGAACTGTCCAGACGTTTCTAGAATTGTCCAGAATTTTTTTTAGAATTTTCTAAAACTTTCTGGAATCTTTTAGAACTTTCTGGAACTATCGAGAAAAGATACAAGTTTGCCAGTTTTGCAATTATAATTATGAAACTTGTGTGGACTGTGGTCTTAAAATCAAACGTTTGTTATAAACGGCATTTTTACACGGCGATGTAAGAGCCACGCCTTCCTCAACCGAGGGAGGAACTATGTCTCCATCTGGTGGCCGACATCGGTCACCATCACCAGAATTCTGATCTCCTCAAAATCAACCCTCCCAGGTGCGGCGCATTGGGGACTGATTAGGGGCCATACTTAAACCTGCATGAAACACAGGAGGATTGCGAAATCTCGTGTATCGCTGATCCTGAGCGTAGTTTTCTGTCTTGACTATCTGGTATTTTTGACCTAGCTTGTTTTTTAGGATTTTGACCTTGGACTCTGCATTTACCCGTTTGCTCCTGTTTGACTTCTGCCTGGACGTTTGACCTTTGTTTTGGATTGCCCTTTTACTTTGTCTGCTTCTATCATTAAAATTCTGAACTTGTACTTGCGTCCAAGTCTCCCGTTCATCACAAGCATGTAAGCATAAGCAGTTGAAATGTAACAAAAACTGTTTAACATTGTGTTATTAAGGGAATAAGATTAAGATTGTTAATTATAAATTATATGGCTGCAGTTATATTATATAGTCATTTTGAAAAAAAGAGAAACTTTCTAATTTCAGTAAAGCCTAGTAAAAGTAAAATCTGGTTTTTAAAGGGTTATTTCCTTTTCAAACATGTTATGTATCTAATTTTTAAAAATGTTATCAAATCTTCACGATTAGATTATTAAAACACAGTAGCAGCCACATCGTTTAGTTCAGTATTCGCCAGTCAATTGCTGTATATAGTCTGAAAACTAGAAACATCACTTGACCTGTTAAAGGTACTGGCCAGTTATCATTGGTCGGCCATGAGATTCCTGTTAAACAGAAAGAGTAAAACACTGACCCTGGAAGTGAAGGTCAGTGCACTGTGCGTCTGAGTGGCACTGGCCGTTATCCTGCATGCAGCGGTTCACTGGGAGCACCTTCAGTTCACACATCAGCCCATCACCGATATAGTTAGGCTTACACTCACACTTCTTCTTCCCCTGGAGTTTCAAACACACATAAACACAAATCATACTTAGGAAATATACAGTACAGTGCATATACATAATGTAACATATTTATGATTAGAATAGTAATAGAATAATCTGAATATTTTGAGGATTTATCAGTCAGCATAATCTCAGTAACTATGCAAAGCCACGACAGATTTGATGGAAAATGATAAAGTAGGAAACCTTTAGAAAGAAAACATGGCCAATAACTCAGGTCGTTGTGAACACACTCAAGCACCACAACGAAATGTGACCTCTGCATTTAACCCATCACTTGTGGAGCAGTGGGCAGCTACCAACATTGCCTGAGGAGCAGTGTATTGGGACGGTACCTTGCTCAAGGGTACCTCAGTAGTGCCTGGGCTGGGACTCAAACCTGTGACCTTCAGGTCCCAAAGGCAGTGTTCTAACCACTAGGCCACCACTGCCCACAATCAAGGAGATGTTGAGCACTTGAGACAAGAGAAGCAACCTTGTCATTTTATAGCCAATGTAAGAAATATGGAAAAAAGACTTCAGGTGAACATGAGCATCTGGCTCTCAGCGCGGCATTAGACACATTCGCTAAAAAATACAAATATCGCATCGGGATCTGGGGTAAGATCGCAGACATCCCAACCTGCAAAAATTCATTTCCGGGAGGTCTCTCAACATTGCTCTAATTTTCATTATATTTTATTCAATTCATGGGCATCAGGGAGCCGATATCAATATGCGGGACACTCCCGGATCCTCTGGGAGACTTGAGATGTCTGAGATTGAAACATCCCTGCTTGTTAACAAGACAAAATAAGAGACGTCTGCTCACAGCCCCAGTTAAGGTGCAGATGGCATGCTCATGGCAGCCTCCATTGTCCTCTTGAACACAGGGATCCACCGGAGAGCAGACGAAGCCATCTCCGGAGTAGCCTTTCAGACAGGTGCAGTTCACCTTCTCACCTTCCTGAGAGCATTCGGCGTTCTTCGCGCAGCCTCCGTTCCAGAACTTGCACATGTCTATCACTAGAGATAAGAAAGGCCAGTGATTGAGAGTTGTACCATGTGTGGTAATGTTCACCGTTTGGATGTTAATACTGATAGAGAGATTTTTACATGCGCAGTGTAGCAAAGATAGAAACAGAGCAAAAACAGAAACACTATAATTAAAATTAAAAAATTTTAAATTTCTAAAATTAGAACAGCCAGAAAACTTGCAGATATAGAACAGTTTCATATATGAAATCTGAAGAAGTTTCCACATTATAGTATATACAGAGCAGATCGTTTAAACAGGCCGAAAGTGACAGTGATTTATAATAATAATAATAATAATAATAATAATAATAATATCATGATAATACTGATAGAGAGATTTGCTGTATTGCAAAACTGGCCATTTACAAAAATAATGATTGGCATGCTTATAGGCACTACTTCTTCCATCAAGTGAATGGAAAACTTGGACAAGAAAAAAACGAGAATGGTGGTGGCTGTGGATTAGCCGTTTTAAACTTTGGACTGAAGTATGTGGACGATCACATTCAGATCGATGCCAAAAATATTAAAATCCATCGTTGAGATAAAACTTTATTTTTGTAACTGTTTTGCTCATTTTAATGTCAGAGAACAACATTAAGGCGAACCTTTCTTAGTCTCAGTGTTAGCTTTAGCTTTAGCTCTATTGTTAGCATAACTGAAAGATAAGAGATGAGAACTTTTTTAATCCTGAGGGAAATTCCTGTGTCTTTTACATGCGCAGTGTAGCAAAGATAGAAACAGAGCAAAAACAGAAACACTATAATTAAAATTAACATTTTTTTAATTCCTAAAATTAGAACAGCCAGAAAACTTGCAGATATAGAACAGTTTCATATATGAAATCTGAAGAAGTTTGTACATTATAGTATATACAGAGCAGATTGTTTAAACAGGCCGAAAGTGACAGTGATTTATAATAATAATAATAATAATAATAATAATAATAATAATATTATGATAATAATAAGATGAGGCAGGTGAAGCAAGGAGAGTACATTTTTGGATAATACTGTAATAAACAAGAACATATGGGATGTTGCTGGAGTGAAGTGTTGTGCGTGTATAAACTCTATAGATGTTATAACTGTTATTAAAATTCAACCCCCTTTGCTCAGACTGTGAACAGACATAAATATCCACTGAAGAATGTCTCTGGTTTGATTAGTGTAGTATTGGTCTCCAGAATCAATGTTTTTGCTTTAAAGTGGCTTTAATAATAACAGACATTTTGCTGACTGTCAGACATGCTTCTGTACTGAACATCTTGTAAAGCCAGCTTTTGAACAAGAAATATTTTCAAATGTATTCTTCTGTGTTAGTTTTTAAAATAGTATCTATTGCTTTACCACTGTTCTGCTGCTCTTACCTTTTGCACTGCCGTAGCAATGCAAATTTCCCACTTGTGGGACTAATATAGTTTTATCTTATCTTTTCTTATCTTTGCTTAAAAAATGTTCCTTTGTGCATATGAACCTTGGTCTTTTGACTGACACAGCAACTAAAGGAGGCAGGATTTATCAGAATTTAGAACTGGTCAGCTCCTGTGTGGACAGGCTTGAGTTTGGTCACTCAACTGAAACTGTGTTCACCTCTTTTGAGGGCCACTTAAAAATGGTGGGCCCAGAGTGGAATGGACTCAGAAAGGTATTTACCTGTGCAGGAGATTCCATCTCCCTCGTAGAAAGGCTTACACATACAGGTGTTGTTCTCAGTACACACAGCCTTCTCGTGGCAAGCAGGTACACACAGAGGACCATCAGCTACAGCACCAGAAATAATATAAGAATTTTAGAACATAAGGGACTGTACTGTTGCTGAACAGTGGTAGGCAAATAAATCCTAGATTTTACACATTTTGTACATTTTACTGTAATTTCTTTTTTTTGGGGGGCAAAACAGTAGCAAGAGGGTTGAGAGAATTTCCGATGAGATGGTCTAACATAGACCCACATGTATAAACACATAAACACAAACTTTAGTACAGCAATGGCTTGCAGATTGTAATAGGTCAGTCAATGTGTCTCAGAGTGACTAGAGATTATAAAAAAGCATAACCTGTAATATCATCACTGTTGTATTCACACATTCATTGTCCAAACTACTTGTTCCATTTTGAGCCACAAGGAAGCTGAAGCCTGTCCCAGCTGACTACGGGCCCAAGGCCCCAGGACAGGAGGCCAACCATTCACACACATTCGAACCTACAGGCAATTTCGAGTATCCAGCCAACCTACTGCAGCCTTTGGACAGTGGGAGGAAAACCGGAGCAAACCCACGAAAACATGGGGAGAGCTTGCAAACTCCATGCAGAAAGACACCTGTGGCTGACCCGGGGAACGAACCCAGGACCTTCTTGATGTGAGGCGACAGCGCTAACCACCGTGCCGCCCTACAACCGCTGTATCACAACTGAAACGGTAACTTTATAGGAGAAGAATAAATTGGTCTTAACCTAAAAACTGGTTGAACTTACCGACTGGACCCTTCGTGAGGAAATACTGACACATTGGTAAAGGCAGTTCTCAAATAGTGTCTTCATTAACAACAATGATGATTTAGGAGGCATCTTTATGACAGTAATGATGTGATTTCCCATAAGAAATTCTGGGCCTTACTTAATTTATGCTCACATCGTAGACCAGTCCAGCCCTCATCACAGAAACAGGAGCCAGTGCCTTCTGGACCCTTATCACACGACCCATGTTCGGTGCAGTTACAGGCTGTTGAAAAAGGAAATGAGGCATAAAATGTTCAGTGGCATTTCCTCTTCCCTTTAACCAGTAATCTGAATAAGCTTTCCATGCATATAAAAATGGTGTAATGCTTGTAAGGGGTCAGTCATGTGCAAATACATGTGTGTTTAAGGGATTATGTGTATTATTTATTTTCAGTAAACATTAAGCAGCACCTGTACAGTCGGGTCCAAATCGGCCCATTGTGCACAGCTCACAGGCCACTCCCTGGAAGCCTGTATCACATGTGCAGGTGCCGTTGCCTAGATGGTCCTCATCGCACTGCCCATGGTTACTGCAGGGGGATCTTGGCCCTCCAGGACAGGCTGGAGAACAGGTATTGGAGAGTCAAATTATACACATAATACCATGATTAATTCAATCATTTTTTGGGAAATATAATAATATATAATAATAATGTATATAATATTAATATATATAATATATAATAATAATAATATATAATAATATATTAATAAAATATAATAAAAAGTATAAATAATGTTATAATAAATAAATATAGTTTAAAATAATGTCAAATACTAAAATATTTATTTCTACAAATACAGTCACCCATATGACTGAGGTGTACGATGCAATGTGAATCGATTATGGGTTAATGTACAGCTTACCAAGACAGTCCCTGCCGTAGTAGCCTGAGCAACACTTTGGCTTCCATACAACCATGGAGCAAACAGACTGGCAACCAGCATTTACAGCCAAGAGGCGCCTTGGCAGGTCACACTTCTGGATAGTCTGCATGGAAAGCATTCAACATTTAAAACTGTAATTCATTGTTTTTTTCTAAATTTCTGCATTATTAAATCCTTAAAATACACATAAAAAGTCGTTAAGAGTGGTTTGATTTATGTGCATGAAAAAGTATTGGGTTCCACAAAGTTTGCTGCTTCAGTGTAATTTTCTTTAGATCTTTTTGCCAGCTGTTTCTATGGCATTGAAGTATAATCACAAGCATTTCATAAGTTTCAAAGGCTTTTATTGAAAATTAAATTAAGTTCGTGCAAAGAGTCAATATTTACTGTGTTGGCCCTTCTTTATCAAGACTTCTGCAATTCGCCCAGGCATGCTGTCAATCAACTTCTGGGCCAAATCCTGACTGATGGCAGCCAATTCTTGCATAATCAATGCTTGGAGTTTGTCGGAATTTGTGGGTTTTGCTTTGTCCACCGGCCACTTGAGGATTGACCACCAAGTTCTCAATGGGATTAAGGTCTGGGGAGATTCTGAGGTCTTCTTCCACTTAGTTATCACTTTGCCTTATTATCATGCTGGAAAAGGCTGTTCTTCACCAAACTGCTCTTGGATGGTTGGGAGAAGTTGCTCTATGGTTTGGTACCATTCATTATTCATGGCTATGTTCTTAGGCAAAATTGTGAGTGAAAATGTGGTATATTTTTATAAACCAGAGATGCCCGCTTGTCTATGCACTTAAAGCAAATGCTCTTGGTTTCCTAGACTCCACATTGTGCATTAAAAGCCAGTGTAAAACCACAGGCTTCCTTCAGATCAGATGAATTGAAACCATACCTTTGGTTTGCTTATGGAAGGGCAGTCAGAGAAAGATGCATCACAACGTCTGCAGGGCATCTAGCACAGCAAAATGAACCATTAATATACAGAGGCTTTCAGTGTTGGCTTTTCCATGTGGCATAACTTGGATGAAGGTGGAACTCACAGTGATTTCTACAATATTCTTCTGATCACAGCGTCCTCCAAGACTGGGGGGTGTCAGCAGACAGTCAATACCATAAACGATGCCTCCATTGAAATCAAGATTCCTCTTCACAATTCGACAACCTTTGTCATTAATATACAGTTCTCCCTAAAGGACAGAAAGAAATGAAACACATGACACATTGTAAACTTCCTTCTCATTTTTTAACATTTGGCCAGGATTCGCTGGCAGGTCCAAAATTTCATTACACACTTTTGTAACTTAGGAATAACTCAAATTTGTATTATGGTCCACAGTTGCCGCATAATATACCTAAGGATGTGACAATTTTGACATTTTAAGGCAAAACAAAAATCACCTACATTTTAATGGCCAAGCCAGGTTTTTCTAGTACCTCATTTCTGACAGATGAGTGTTTTTTCCAAAATGCTGCACAAAGAGGCCACAAATTTGTCTAAAGATTTTCAAGTCCTTATTACTGATACTTTCAGGTCTGAATGCATGCACCAACACACCTGTAAAACCTTTTTGTACAAATTTGTAACAAGTGACAATTCTTTACTGTAAAGACCATCAGTAATAATCACATGTGCAGTGCAGTACTGTAAATAAGATCAGACTTTAATTGACTTATTTTTAAGGAAAAATGGCCATTAAAAGAAGTTGCTTATTTTATTAGCAAAGAAGTAGATAGCATATACTAATACAGTGAATCCCAAACTGGTGGCTGCGATTGTGGGGGTGGGGGTGGGGGCAAGCCAAACGACCTATATCGGCTTCGCTCATACAACGGTGGGTATTGAGGAGAGACCGGAGTGTGTTATGTGTCTGAAATACTAGCTTACGATGGTTTGAATCTGAACATGCCACATAGACTCTGTCCACACGTAGCTGGGTATTTTTAAACTCCATCCACACGAGTACTAACAAATATTAACACTAACAGAAAGGTAGAAGCCTTGATAACACATATTACACCAAACGTTACAGTACTTAGCGTGTCAGGCCTTCACTGCCTTAATTACAGCTGCCATTCTTCTTGGGATACATGCTTTCAGTTTTTCTGCAGGGGTATTTTTCCACACAGCTTGTAAACCCCTCCTGCCTCAGAGCCTGCGCTGATCAGCTGGCTCCAATCTTCACCCACATCTTCAACAGATCCCTGGAGCTGT
>JBBPDA010145634.1:0-20536 GCA_037974385.1 Arnoldichthys spilopterus
TCATACACACATATGGGCAATTTTTCCAATCCAATCAACCTACTGCAAGCCTTTTGGACAGTGGGAGGAAACCGGAGTGCCCGGAGGAAACCCACACAAACACGGGGAGAGCTTGCAAACTCCGTACAGAAAGGCACCTGTGGCCAACCCGGAGATCGAACCCAGGACCTTCTCACTGTGAGGCGACCGTGCCGCCCCTCATGGAATCCCTTAAGGGGAAAATGCAGGAAGAGGACTTTTATGATAGCATGTTGTGGGTCATCAAGAGGCACACGCTACCTTGGACCAATGTTACCACAGACAGATCTGACTGGAAAAATTGTTGGGTTGCTCAAAACAATCCAGAAGAGGGTGAAAGAGGACAACCCTGAGCAAGTGGTAATTTTCTTACACTGCTTTAATCCACCAGGAAGCACTGTTTAAATCCGTATTGCAGCTTGATCACAAAGTGAAGCCAGTTGTAAAATGCGTTAACTTTGTTTGAGCAAGGGGACTTCAGCATCGTCAGTTTATTAAGTTTCTTGAAGAAACTTAATTTGGAAAGCATGTCAATGAGTGTGGGTGCTTAAACAGGAGATTTACTTGAGAAAGCTTACAATTTTCCTGAGCTGAGTGACAGAAATTGGCTTTGTGATTTACCTTTAGCTGTGGACATACTGACACAAATGAATGAGCTCAACATGTAGCTACAAGGAAAAGGCAAGTTTGTGCATGAAATGTACACAAATGTCAGAGCCTTTAAAACCAAGCAAGCTTTATTCGCAAAGCAAATGTCAAACAAGTCATTCACTAATTTCCCCACACTGGCTATGCTAAAAGAGGCCCCTCTATATGTGACATCACTGGACGACCTGCATGGAGAATTCTGCAGTATGTATTGAATGTAAGTATTAACACTGTAATGCTCTTTCAATGTTTAAGTTTGATATGTATGCATCTGGTATGGCCCCTGAGTCAAAAAGTTTGCCCACCCCTGTATTATGGGTTAGTTGGATCAAGATGTAACAATCAGTTCAAATCACTTTTTAGTTTACAGTGCCCCTGAGCTTGGCACTTCCTTCTGCTGCCATGATTTGATTTTTATACCCTTTCCAGATGATAGTTCAGGAATCAGCTGACTCTGGGAAACTCCTCGTACTCCCGATGCCAGCCTATCCCTGATTTCAAGTTGTGTTTTCAAATGCAGCAACAGACTGTGTTGTGACAATGGTTTTTTAAAATACTTCTGAGAGTTCTGGACTTGCCCTTTATAACTAACTAACAATTCTCTTACAAATTTTCGCACAATGGGCTGAACCAAAACCCATCTGTGCTTGCAAAGGCTAAGCCATTGATGGATGTTACTTTATATCCAATCATGGTACCTCACCTACTATGTCCCAACTTTTGTTGAGTGTGCTGCAGCCATCAAATTTTAAATTTGTGTATATTTATTGTTAAAATCAATTATTTTTACTATTGTCAGTTAAATAAAATTCACAGGAGAGTCACAGATTATTGTTTTTATTTTTCTGAAAATGGTATTATATAAGCCCTCAGTAATTATCTAGCATACCTTACAAATAATGTTTGGCATCTGATGGTGGTTTTAAAGGCTTGGTAAGAGGCATGCCAAGATTATGTCATGTGTAAGGACTGGGTACAGACCTTCTGTACTTTTGTGGTACTAACCAAAATGCTTTGATCCTACCAAGGATCAAACAATAACTTATTTTTTGGTGCCAAATTCAGATACCCAAGCAGCATCTGTGAGCTAAGAAGCATACAGCATACTCGTGCAAAGATCTAAAGTCTCTGGTGATAGACTCTCTAATGTGACAGTACACAAACACACCACAGCGAGAGAGAGAGAGAGAGAGAGAGAGAGAGAGAGAGAGAGAGAGAAATAGATTGTGGTCTGAAATGTTATGAGTTAATCAGAACAATGTACATTGTGGTCTGAGTGCAGGCAGGGGCTCCAGCAAGACTCGCCATTACAGCATAACTAAAGGGGAGAGCTAGAAGAATGCAAAGACATCAGGTCATCCTGTGGCATAGGGTGGCACAATCAGCTAACCTGAGTGAACATCCAAACATCCCAGTTTGCCAGAATAATAATGTCTGAGAACACTCCAGATCTACTCCTTATCTAGATATAAAAGTAGGCTTGACTAAACAAATATGTTTTCAGCCTGGACTTAAATATTTAGACTGTGTCTAAGTCCCGAACATAATTTGGAAGATTATTCCATAACTGTGGGGCTTAATAAGAGAAAGCTCTGGCCCCTGCTGAGACCTTTGCAACATGGGGAGCAAAAGACCTGAACCTTTTGATCTAAGTAGGCGTGGTGGATCATAAGAGACCAAGAGTTCACTCAGATACTGTGGTGCAAGAACGTTCAGTGCTTTATAGGTCAGTAACAGTATTTTATAGTCATTGCAAAATTTGATCGGGAGCCAATGCAGATTAGATAAAACGGGGGTGATGTGATAGTATCTTCTGGTTGTAGTAAGAACTCTTGCTGCTGCATTCTGAACTAACTGTAGCTTGTTTATGCACCTATTAGAACATCCAGACAGTAATGTAATGGCAACACCTGGGCCGCCCAGCAGAGGGCGGCAAAGTGGTGCTACCCCGCACCAGAACAGCAGAGGGCGGCAAAGTAGTGCTACCCCACACCAGAATGGCAGAGGAACTCGGCAAAGAACCAAGCTGGCCAATCAGAGGTGATTACCTACACCTGGAGTCTACCCTTTATATTCCTACTCCTCCAGCTGGTCTTTGCTGAGTCCTTGTGATAGGTGTCATGAACCTGCACCTTTGTGCTTTCACACTTTAGCCGGTAATTTGGTAAAGGCCTTTGGCTTGTTCCCTGGGTCTCCCTTTACTACCTTTTCTGCCTGCTCAGTCAGATCTCGAAGGTCCTTGTGTGGCGTTATGCTGAACTATCTTCAAAAAAAAAATTTTTCTCCTATAAATAATTTTCAGGTTTTCCCTCGTCTGTTCCTCCACACCAACTCAGCTCCCCTTTGGCCCAAGCAAGGCAGCAGCACGAGTTTGTGTGTGTGTGAGAGTGTGTGTTTGTGTGTGTGCACTCACGTGTGCTTGTCCCTTTAAATTTTTCAGTTCAGGGCCTTTTAGTTTGCATATCGCCGAGCACAGCCACCACTAGCCCTCGTGGGTTTCAGTTTGCTTATTAAAAGGCTACCCTGTCCTCAGGAAAAAAGCGTAGCCCCGTGGCTTACTGTGAGGGCAACGCGTTACTACGCAGATGGCAAGGGTTTGTGCCCAGCTCTGGGTGAAAGTTTATTTTCATTGGTTCAATACGTTTAGAATGGATATCCTACTCTCTCCCGTGTGCTGGTGTGCTATAGCAGCCCAGTGGCACAGTGCTAGAGCACGTGCCTAGCATACTCAAGGTTGGGAGTTCAATTCCTGACCAAAACGTGCTTTTCCCTTCGTTTCATTCAGCACTTGGGTCCTTTCTCCCCGATATCTTACAAGTAAAGCATTACAATGCAAGACAAATTTTATCATCCCGCAGGCAATGAAAAAAACCTGGCAGAGACAGCGTTCTGTGGCATATTACGCCATTGAATTCCACACCCTAGCGGCTGAGTGTAGCTGGAATTCACCAGCTTTGATGGATGCTTTCATGAGTGGGCTCAGAGATTAAATAAAAAATTAGCTGGCCCCTGGAATTTCAACTCAGACCAGCCCGTGGCCATGGGGCAGCATCTGGGTCCTTGGGAGAACATGCTCCTGAGGATCCCCAGCCCATGCAGGTAGGGCATGTACAGGTTACTTCCCATGACTGATCTGCCAGGGTCAAGGTCAGCCCGGGTGCACACTGGGGACCTATAAAGCATGGGGGAAAAGAGTAGCACCAGGGAAAAGAGTAGGTCTGCTTCGGGGGCGGGCCTGCCTAGTAACCCTGCTTACTCAGAGCTGTTCCTCACAGTCACTCTTGATACCAGGGGGCATGAGGAGCATTACCTCAGAGCCTTTTTAGACTCAGGAGCTGCCGACAACTGTACTGACACCACCCTGGCAGCCAGGCTCCAACTGCCTGTTGATGGGAGAGCTCTAGGCCCTGGAGCTGTCACCCAGCAATCCCATCCCCTCAATCTGCACATAGGGACGCACAAGGAATGCTTTACCCTGTTTAACCGGGCCAGTCATACAGTGGTTGCGTGAGGCCCCCATTGTCAGTGTTTGTGCCTGGCAAGTAGCAGTTCTCAGGGTCTGACCTCTTCCCCCACCTCTGAGTCACTGATCTCTCCCAGGTTCTGCCAGAATACTGGGACCTGGGAAAGGTCTTTAGTAAGATGAAGCTTCAACACCTGCCCCTTCTTCGACCATATGATTGTGCCATCGACCACTTGCCAGGGTCTATGCCCCCTCAGGGTTGACTCTTCTCCCTGTCAGCTCCTAAATGACAGGCTATGAAAGAGTACATCCAAAACCCCTGGCTCTGGGGTTCATATGGCCTTCCACCTCTCCGGCGAGTGCTGACTTCTTCTTCGTGGGGAAGAAGGACAATGGACTGCACCCATGTATTGACTACAGAGGGCTTATCAAGATCATAGTAAGGGATTTGTAACCCTCTGCCCCACATGACCCCCTCATTGAGGCACTGCAGCAGGCCTCTGTGTTTGCTGGATCTGCGCAGTGCTTACAATTTATTACACATCCGCAAGGGTAATGAGTAGAAGACGGCCTTCTTGATGGCCAGTACGTGTTCTCATCTTTATGACATATTAACTTATAGTCGAACAATGGACGAACATGTGGCATATGTCCGACAAGGCCTTACAGCTTCTCCTTAAGAAACCATTTGTTTGTCAAGCTGGAGATTTTGACATTCCATGGTGCTTTTGTCCCTTTCTTGGGCTTTATTTTTGCCAAGGACCGACTAAGCATGGACCAAGCCAAGGTTAAGGCTGTACAGGATTGGCCCAGGCCCACATTCCTTTCGGGCAGTTCAGAGCTTTCTTGGGTTTGCCTATTTTTATTGTCCACAATTTCGGCTTCATTGCTGCCCCCCTGACGACACTGACCCATAAGTCACAGGGGCATTTCACCTGGCCTGTCAAGGCCCAGGCAGCCTTTGATGACTTCAAGGCCTGGCTTACCTTGGCTTTGCTGTTCATTGTCAAGGTGGACACCTCTGACATAAAGGTAGGGGCAGTGTTGTCACAGCTTTCAGGGGAGACCCTAAAGCTCCATCACTGCACTTTCTACTCACACCGCCTCACTCCAGCTGAATGAAATGATGATGTTTGGGAGAGGGAGTTGTTGGCACTTAAGCTGGCCCTGGAAGAGTGCATTTACTGGTTGGAGGGGGCATGCCACCAATTAGTGGTATGGACTGAACAAAAAAATCTGGTCTATGTTAAGCAGGCTAAATGTCTTAAATCTCACCAAGCCACTGGTGGGGAGCCTCCAGGGCGGCTGTATGTCGTAGAGAGGAAACGCTACAAGGTCCTTCATTGGGCACATGAATCACACCTGGCCGCCCATTCAGGGGTTAATCGGATCCTGGAATTCCTCCAAAGACAATTTTGGTGGCCAGGGATGAACCGGGATGAGCCATGATGAGTGGGCATTTGTTGCAGCATGCAGGACCTGTGCAGTCAGTAAGGAGCCATGGGCCTGGCTGGCAGGCCTCCTGCATCCTCTCCCCATCCCAACGAGGCCTTGGTCCAACTTTGCACTGGATTTCTTCACAGGTTTGCCCTGTTCTAATGACAGCACCGTGATCTTCATGAACCTTTGACCGGTTCTCCAAGGCTGGCAAGTTCTTGGCCCTACTGGGTCTACCTACTGCTCAGGAGACAGCCGAAATCATCCTCCATAAGGTGGTAAAGGTTCATGGTATCTCTCGGGACATTGTGTCTGACCGTGGCCCGCAATTTGTCAGCCGGTTCTGACCCTAGGGGCATCAGCTAACTTAACATCAGGATACCACCCTCAGTCCAATGGCCAAACAGAAAATCTCAACCAGGACTGGGAGAGAATGCTTAGGGCTCTGGTTGCCTCCAACCCTACCTCCTGGTCCAAACACCTATATTGGGCAGAGTATGCCCATAATACACTCTACAATGCCAAGGGTTACATTTGGGAACTCTGGGAGGAAGATTGGGGTTCGAATCCCACTAGCAATTCTTTTTCTACCTATACTGGAACTCTTCTATGCTCTGCATTTACACAGCTCCCTCCGGCCTGCGGCTTCCTCCCTTGTAGCTTAGTGGTTAGAAAACATCCCTCTGAACCCCTGAGCTACAGATTTAAATGCCAGGCAGTAGGGGTTATCACTTTTGCTCCTGCACTTGAGTCTGCTACACAAACCTTGTGCCATACCACCAGGTGGCGCATTACAACAGTGGGGGCATGCACTTTAGATATGCCCCCATTTGCTCACAGACTCTGAAAAACTTAGGAAAGCAAGTGTTAAATTATTTCACATGGCCCGACATTAATTACCACTTGCACAATATGAGTCCTCAAACACAAATTCAACAACCTAGAGTAATATACAGAAATGCAAGCAAGAAACAAACACATAGGGGAGGCAAATTTTAGCACCTGCATGTACAGAGCTAAACAGTAAGTGCACAATTCAGGCACAGTGCACGGGAGACACTTTCTGCTCGGCTACCACTCCAGAGCTCATGCACTTGCTCTAGTAAACTAGTCTCTAACTTTAGAGAGTTTGGGGGCGGGAACCAAGGAAGGTACAAGCCTTCTCAAGACTGATCACATTTCAACGTGACCACACATCCATGAACATCCATGAAGCCTAACACTGCAGTACCAGAGGAAGAAGAGGTCAAAGAGTTTGTGAGGTGAGTGAATGTCTGAACCGTTACTATCAAAGTATAAATATTAGTGAAATATTTTGGCTTTAAATATCAGTATATTTTTCAGCATCAGTAGCTAGCTGTTGAAAACTACTAATGCTAATGTAAAGCTATCTTCAGTATTGAAGTTGACTCCTTTACTGGCTGACTCAGGTCAGGTTACAGGTTCTAGTGTTAATATCTAAAATCCTGAAAATTACAGCAGGGGGAATAGCCTTTTCATACATAGACCCCCAGCTCTGGAATGATCTTCCAGTTAGACTCAGACACAGTCTGGTTTTAGAATAAAATAGAATAGAATAGTACATATAGAATAGTACTCAATTGGAACAACAATTAAGAAAGATACAAATGATATATATATATATATATCTCATTTAATACTCATTTAACGCTATGTATTAATTTTGTTAAATCCATATTTCTGTTAGACAGAGTATATCAAACTCTTGATCATTGATAATATCATTGATTATAAGGGTTTTGGAAGTAAAAGATCTAATATTTAATAATCCTAACTTTAGATCAAAGGTGCTGGTTTTACATTCGGTCTGATCAAATTTTATGTTGATTAGGTTACTAAAACAGACTCTTTGAGTATTTGAGTTTTTGTTTAGCTCGGTGGACAGACACGGTCTGAATATATTCTAACTTTGGTGACGACTCTATGCTGCTGGCAGATGGTCGGAATAGCCTGTCTGTCTGCTCCGTGGCCTTGGCTCTGGACTGTCATCGATTAACTGTCCTGCGACAGAGCAGCACCTTCCCGAGTGGGATGGATACCGTCCCACCCTAGCAGGCCAGCTTTGCCCTCAATTGTCTATGAAGCCCACATTGTTTCCAAGCACCACCTGGACATCCAGCAGTTCAGCGACCACAGCCTGCTGTAAGCTAGGTCACCATGCCACATTGGTATGAGACAGGGGTTGTCCATAATGGATGTCAGTTTATCCAGCATCTTCCTCTCTCAAACCTCCTCAATGGAGCTTAGGGAGCAGCCAAGAACAGAGCCAGCCCTCCTGACCAGCTTGTTGACCCTTTTCCTGTCCCTCTCTGAGCTCCCACTGCCCCAACAGACCACTGCAAAGAAGATGGCAGACGCTACCACAGTGTCATAAAAGGTTTTTAACAGAGTCCTGCACACCCCAAAGGACCGCAGTCTTCTCAGCAGGTGGAGATGACTTTGGCCCTTCTTGTACAGGGCATCTGTATTATGTGACCAGTCCAGATTGTTGAGATGAACACCCAGGCATCTGTAGGACCCCACCACCTTGATGTCCAAACCCTCAATCTTTACCAGAAGGGGCTGTGTCACCTTCCTGCGTAAGTCAATCACCATCTCCTTCATCTTCCTGGTGGTGATCTGGAGGTGGTTCCTCTCACACCAGTCAACAAAGTTGGTGATGACCTCCCTGTACTCCAGGTCATCCCCCTCTGATACACGTCCAATGATGGCTGTATCATCAGAGAATTTCTGGACATGGCAGCTGTTAGACTGGTGTCTGAAGTCTGATGTGTAGAGGGTGAACAGGAAGGGGGAGAGGACTGTACCCTGTGGGGCTCCTGTGTTGCAGACCACCACATTAGACACACAGCCCCATCACTCTCATGCAATTACTTGAAAAATAATGTGATACAGACTGTGATTTGTCTCTACCACAGTTTCACAGAGAAGTTATAAAACACATATTTACTTTGGTTGTGTAGCTCTTCTTTCAGCTCCTAGATCCTTCATAGGAGAGAGACAAGCTCTAACCAGCTACTATTAGTCAAATCCAAAGATTATCATATTACATATCAAACCTTTTTCTTTCTGACACTGCTTTAATGCAGCCTGGATGGCTGGTGAACATCCAGTGCAGTGAAACATTGTAGTAATGTTATTATTGTATTTTTTGTTTGCCTACACCCCATCCTTCTGAGAGGTATAAATATACAGTAAACTAAGTATATCCATTTTGAAGTATGAACTAATATTGCACAGCTGATTAGAAAGAGAGCTGTTTTGACAGATCAGTAATGATATATATTTAGATGCATATTAGTAAAAATGTAATTTATGGGTTGAGTGAATTTGGGCTTCAGGAAAAAACAAGTTACGTTTTAAAACACCGCACTAAATATAAAAAAGTAATATACTGCTGTATTATAGTAAGTCATTTTACTAAACATGTATTCTATCACTGTAATATATCAGTAATGTTGTTAGTAGATGTGACCACTGACTGTTATCACAATTAATGATGTTACACCATTTAAGTTGGGTTCTCCATCATGGCAGTCTTAATCCACTTTGACTAGTCTTTTTTTCCTTTGTTGCAGCACAAGGACCACAGAAGGATTCAATGAAGCCTAAAAACTCTTAGCGATAAGACCTCATCCTCATCCAGCACCCTGTCTCAATTCTTTGGGTTTTACAAGCTTTTCCCTGTTCCACATTTTTAATAAACTAAACATTGAACTTTCCAGTAGTGTGGTCTTTATTTGTTATAAATTGTAAATTACATTAGTTAATTAGTTTGAATATGGTTATTTCCCAAGTTTGTGTTGAAATCTTTAGTGATAGTAAAACTGGTCTGGCTTAATTCATTCACAACAGTGACATTAGACAGCTGTTTGTCTGCTTCTGAGTTATAAAGATTACATTAGGCATTACACCATAAACCTTCACCTGTATGTCTATGAACCACCGAGAATTAAAGAAAGTGTAGAACATTAATCTGATCTGAATTTTGAAACCTTTTCCCCTCTGCTCCCTCTAATTAGATTGATAAATATCTTATTTTATTACTCTTGGCTTCCAAACAAGTTTTATGAAAGAACAGCAATAAACAGCATGTTCTGTAAACAAAAATATGCAAACATAGGAAACACCAGCTGTTCACACTAATCTTCGAACAGTACTGAAATTTAGAAATATTGTTAATCAACGAGTTCACTGCCTAATAATAACTAAATAATTGCAGTTCAAACTTCCTAGAACTATCAGAAGTTTACGTTAATCATATGATGATAAAGCGTTCTTAACCTCTGTTGACGTGGCTGTCTTTGTATATGGTTCTGCTGTGGAGGTGTGGCCATACTGAAAAGTGACCAATCATGAGAGCCAGTGCCTCCCTTGGTTTGGGCCCCCAAACTTTCAAAAGTTATAGATTTTTTGTGAGCACAGTTTACTGGATCAAGTGCATAAGCTCTGGAGCTGTAGCCAAGCGGAAAGTTTCTTACACACTGGATTGTGCAATTGCTGCTTAGCTATGTACACGCAGGTGCTGAAATTTGCCTCTCCCATGTGTTAGTTTCTCACTTGCAGCTCTCTGTATTACTTTCGGTTGTTGAATTTATGCATGAAGACTCATACTATGAGAATGGTAGTTAACACTACTTTCCCGATAGTCCCAGAGATATCTAATGAATATTTTATTTTACTGTTTATAATTATTTTTAATGTATTCATTTTTATTCAATTGATTTTTGTATGTATTATTTATTACTTTAGTAGTATTGGTGTTTGTTATTATTTATTTTGATATTATTCATATATTTATATGAAATATTGTTGTTAATATGGAATAAATATGTGTAATAATTGCAGCTTCAGTTATCTTTCAGTTCAGTTCCAAAATGTCTGTTATAGTAGAAATATGCATTTGAACACGTATGTGCTACGTTGAGATGCCCAGTGCTCAAAAAACATACAGACTTCTTTTTCTTGGCTGCATACACTGTCAGAATGGTGCGGCCAGCTCTAACACTTAGAGCCTAACACTTTTTTGGAGAATTCCTTCATCTTCGATGTGTTTTTAGTTTGATAGTTTTTTTTTTACTTTTACTGTGACGCATTATTATTTTTTTCTTTTGTTTATTATTGTGTGTGTATTTGTGTGTGTGACAGAGAGAGACAGAGATCCAGTGTCATGCATGTAGCGATGCACTGTGCAGAGACCTAGTGTCATGCAAACTGAAATGCACAGTGCAGAGATCCAGTGTCATGCATGTTTCGATGCATGGTGCTGAGAATGCAAATTATAAACACTTGCATGGAGAATTCAGCTCTCGTAAACAGAACTGATATAAACGCTATCAGTACGTAGAAAGAAAATTGTCCCACTGAGGTCAGTTCTCTATGTCAATGAATTTGTAGATGTTGGCATGCAAAGTGGGCATTCACACAATCCATGCTGCAAGTTGGCAGTTATTTAGATTGTTATCGACACAGAGCAAATGCAAGTATCTATTATAATAAACTGATGTTTTGAGCTCCAACCTCCAACATGTATGAATGTCATATAAATAATAATAAAAATACATTAAAAACAATAGAATATGGAATATATGCACTTAGTTTAATATACAGGCTGTATGACAAATGGATGACAACAGCAATGAAAAAGAAATAAATTACAATAAAAGTCTGAAGTGAATAATGAGTGTGTCTGAACTTTAATAATAATAATAATAATAATAATGAATACAAAAAACAATACAATAAGTAAAAATAACAGATAAACATGTATCATTATGATACAAAGCATTAATTAATTAATAATAAATAATAATGAAAATAATAATATTAACAAAAGATAATACATTAAATAATAAATAAACAATAAGGAATATATTGTAAATAGAAATCAATACAAATAATGTATTTATAATGTAATTCTAAAATGTAAAAAATATATAAAATAGAATACTTATAATAGTTGAACATGGAGAGTAAAATGAAATATTTAAAACAGATTGTTACAGAGCAAATCCATTTATTCATCATAAACATTTACGGATAACCAAAACTAATGTTTTTCCACATTTTTATTTCATATAAAGATAAGAATAATATACAAAATAATAACAATTAATAAAAAAGACCAATAATACTGTAATATTAATAAAATTATTAATATTGTAATATTACTGTAATATAAATAAAATTAAAACATTATACATACAGCAAAAAAACTACTGAATAAAAATGAAATAATCACTTGAAAATAATAACCATTATAAACAGTAAAATAAAATATTTAATGTGTGTTCAGAGCAAATGCATTTATTCATTCTAACAAACATTTTCAGATAACTGAAACTATAGTGCTTCCACTGTTTTTCCAAAGGACTAATAGAGTGTGACTTAAAACCATTCACATTCCATTCACCTTTGAGAGCTAGGATAACTACATAACAAAGCCTACTAATGGGTTTAAGAAGGTGGCAAGCTTGCAGGCACGCAGTATGGAAGGGGGGCTACTTGCTGGGACAGTCTAAATTCTTCAGGAAAGCAAGTATTAATGTCTCTGTGTGTGAAATAATGTAATTCATTTGTGGGCAGGTTTTATTAGGCACATGACTTTTGACAAATCTAACACCATACTCTTGAGGTGCTTGTGTGCTCTGTGAAGAATTTCCTTTCTGATATCAACCCGGACATTCTGCATTGAATACAACAAGATATGGGCCTCTGAGGTTACTGCCTACGCAGTGCTCTTAGGTTGTCACTGGGATAACAAGTTCTACCACCCCATCTTGGCGCTGCAAGGAGGGATTTTACCCTGTATTCTGGTGAGAAAATCCAGCTATTTAGTAAACATCTTGTAGGTTTATCTCTTTTTCATGGCTCAGTGGCCAGGTGCTATTTAGTGGTTTTAGAGTTTGTGTGGGACATGGGCAATGAGGTCACAATACAGTTCCACAATATATTGCAGTAAGTTGCAGTATTATGCATGTGTGCGACGATGAGCTCATGAAGAATAATGGAACACTATCAAACAGAAATATTTAGTTGACTCCCTAAATATCTTGAGGGAATGGTGGATGTATTGTTGTAGTCTGGTGTTGAATGATGGGCAAGGCAACTCAATAACGTTTAATTAAATACTAAGCAGAACAGAGACAGGACAGGACAGGGCTGAAGACTATATGAGGAAGTCCTATCTCCTTGACATATTTCAAAAGGATTTGTCTTTCTTTGAACTATGAGTCACATCAAGTCAGCTTTTATTGTCAATGTAGGAAATTTATTATTAGCTCAAATTATTGATTCTCCACCAGAATATATATAGGAGTCAGTTTATACTGATTCACCACTATATTCATTAATTGATTAATTAATAATCAATTTTTAAATGATTAATGGTGTATTATTTTGGGGTTTTCTATCAAGCAGGGTTTATTAAGTATCAGCATGAACTGTTGTCCGGCAACTAGTTCAGGCAGGATGCAGCAATTAACCCTTAAAAGCTCTTCTTAATTGCACTGTTAAAAAGAGTTTCACATGAATTAGGGGAATTAGGTAATTTTCATTATTTAAATGAGCACGGTAACGTTATCGCAGTGGAGAAGTGACTTCACCTTTCTGAGCAAGAAACTGAATCACTGGTCACGGTAAGACAACATTTATTACCTAGACGAGACAAACATAAAACACATTAACACAAACTAAAATAAATGTGAAAGATTATGAGGTAATGGTATTGATAAGCTTGCTAAAAGTTACTGAAAGTCCCTAAACAGTGAGCCTCATGAAACAACACAACTTCAGTAATTAATTCAGGTTAGTTTGCATGTAGTCAACCTTTGCACCAAAATGATCAAATTGGAAGAACTGTATTTATCAATTTAACCATATACTATCCAGAGTTGGAGTGAAGTTGGCCTTGGAGTTCAGCAGGATGGGATGAAAGTTGGAGCTTCGTGAAGTTTCAGGGTGTGTTCAGAGGTCTTGCAGGACAGGATGAAGGTTGGAGCGTCTTGAAGTTTCAGGGTGTGTTCAGAGTTCTTGCAGGACAGGATGAAGGTTGGAGCGTCTTGAAATGAAGCGGTGTGGCAGTTGGAGCTCCTTGAAGTCAAGCAGTGAGGAAGTTGGAGAGAGAGACCTTGGAGAGTTTCAGATGTCGCTCTTGGTCCTGGAGCTCAGGTGTATGTGAGCATCTGAGGTCCCTCCCTCCGCCGCTCTTCTTCCTGTTCCTTGCGGGTGTTCTTTTGCATGGTTTTTGCTCAATGGTTTTAGAAAGGTCTGTGGTTTAAATAGTTTGCACTGGGTGAATGTCTCTCCCACCTTTTCTTCTTAACTGTCCAATGAGAGCATCGCCTTTTGGCAGGCAGAGGGAAGCAGCAAACCCCAAGGGGGAGGTTTTATGGCGTCCCTATCTTGGGGCCACTGATACACGGTTCATAGAATAAAGTTTAATAACTTTTACATCTTCCATAACCGGGCATTTAAACATATTGTCACCATCTTTACCAAGTGTTATTTCTAAACACATGGAAAGCTACATTCTGTTAAAAATTAATGAAAGAACCAATGTGTGTCTTTGTCTTTCTCTGGTCTGACCACATGGCTGTCACCCTTGGTGATTTAGGACTTCCTGGCCGAAATGACTCTCTTTAGGAGATGTCTTTTATTCTCACCATATATGGCTAGGTGTATGTATCTAAGTGAAATGGATATTTAAAACATGATAATTAGACTTCCCTAATTATTTTAAGACCAAACATGGTTAGTTTATCATAAAGAAAAAGGGAAAACTGGAAAAAGAGCTATGATTTTCCTATCTGGTCAGCATCAATAATCTGGGTGATACTAAGGTAATTTGCTGATTAAATGGATAGAGTTAGCACATATAAATATACACTTATAAAACAGAAAGTTTACAGAAAAGGCACTTTTCAAATAGGATTGCAGATGTGCAGCATGTGGATGTGTGTGTGTGAGTGTGTGTGTGTGTGTGTGTGTGTAGGTCAGAGGGTGAGCACAGGGGGTGAACTGTCACAGCGTTATACTTGATCTCAGCAGTTTTCTGAGGTGTTTTGTGCATTTGTTTCTTGTGCTAAAAGGGGCCTCTTCGCTGTTGCTCATGAGTTCTGTCCATTGCATCCTGTTGCAACGGTTAAAGGAAAGGGGCCTTTTTCATTCTTGCGTAATTTCCACGGATCACGAGTTCTGATCACTTGATCATTGATGGGTTTTATGATCCTACATCAAACACAGGACCACAAAAATTACAAAATTTGACAACATAAAGTGCATCGTGTGCAAACACTGCAGGACAGAGCAAAGACAGACAAATGAAGACGGTGCAGCAGTGACCAGTGCAATTTAGCAGGTTGTGCAAGGATGCAGTAATGTAAACAATGATACAGGGAGTAGGAAGAATGTAGCATAATGTTAAATACCAGTGATAAATATAAAGATAAGGACTAGTTAAGTGTGTGTGTGTGTGTGTGTTTAAGAATCATATTGCCTGAGGGATGAAACTATCTTTGGTACCTTCTTCGAGATTGAAGAAGGGAGAACAGTTTGTGTTAGGGATATGTTGGGATCTTTTTTACTGACCTCCCTATCCGCTGCAGGGCCTTGCATTCAATGACCATGCAATTCCCAAACCAGACAGTGATGCAGCTACTTAAGTTGCCCTCAATGGCCCCTCTGTAGAGCTTTCAATGTAGTTTAAAATATATATTTTTTCACTTTACTTTTGTCTAGGAGTGCAATGAAATCTTATGCTTTTTTCTTCATATTTAATTGCAAGAAAAACATTTTAAACACAGTTAAAGATTTTTTTTTCTAAAAGGAAAACTTTTTAGATTACATCAGTACTATTTCAAATGGTGTAGAGTGCCATTTTACATAACTTTTATTTCTATAATATACACACTTTAAATGTTTTTTTTATCCCAAAGTCACCTGCTGACATGGAAAGGCCCAGTCAGAAGATCCTGACTTCCTGTGATGTTAGTGCTACCACAAGCTGTGAGCTGTCTCAGCTGGAGAGCAAAGTTGCTTTGACAGTTGCCAGTGTCCAAAGCTCTCAAAGTGGGGTGAGAATTCTACATTGTCATATTCTGTGGTGAAGTAGGAAGTAAGAGCGAGCTGAATATTAAATAAAGTGGAGACGCGAGGGCATGATATGTTACATACATGTAATCTACATCTACTACATGTACTCTACATCTAAATAGCCTGTGTTACAGTGTCTCCAATAACTCCTTATGGCATCTGTCTTTCAGGTTACAGAGATTCAAAACAGGATTGCTGTCCTGAATCTAACAGGAATGACAATGGAAAATCACTGGAGGAAGGTGTGTGGGAAACATAGTTCATTCAATGGATTATAATGCAAAATGGCATACAATTTTATAATTTTCCTGTGTATGTGTATGAGTTATACAGCTATGTGAAAAAAATATTTATATCTCATAAATAGTTTTTATGCCCCTCAGATCCTTCTAGTTGCATGGCCATTGCTCTGACATCACATCTTTGTAAAGTTATGGATTGTTTGATAAGAGAAAAGCTAACATATGTCATTTAGAGAAAATTGCTATTTTCTCTTCATATCAAAGTGGATGTAGAAAAGGTCACAATACAATGGATTCTGTTCTATATCAGGAATCTGATATTAGAAAAGCACAGGAGGTGGTAATAGCAATAGTCTTTTTTTATGTGGAAAGAACATATGACATTACTCAAATGTTTTCCTTGAAACAGTGCTAAGCTAAGAAATATGCCTTCATCTTGTGTTGCAGAAAAATTTGTTCATGCTTTCATAACCTCCAGACTGGATTACTGCAATGCCCTATTGGGATGTTACACAACAACCCTAAACAGACTTATCAGAACTAGAAATTTTGATAATATCAGCCAAACACTGTCTAAATTACATTGGTTTCCAGTTAAATTCCGTATTGATTTTATTCATCTCTCATTACAAACCTAAATGTCCTCTTAGATCACAAGGTCCTGGCTATTTACTAGTTTATAGAATCCTAAAAAAAGGGGAATAGCATAAACAGCCCCCAGCTCTAAAAAAATCTTCCAGCTAGTGTTCAGGACTCAGATAGACTTTGCTTTCAAGTCTAGGCTAAAAACTTACTTGTTTAGCCAGGCATTTGCTAATTAAAATTCTCTGATAAACGAAGGTTACAGAGTCAGGATTTCATTGACAAATAAAATTGGAGTAAACTGTAACACTGGTGTTACAAGGGGCTCCCAATGTTTCTTTCTCTAGCTCAGGAAGTTTTTCCCTGCCTTCATTGCCTTGGCTTGCTCATTAGGGGCTCAGACCTAGACTTTGTAAAGCAGCTTTTGTAAGGTATATGCCCCTCGTGTGTTTCACGTGTCTTGTCCTAGCCATGCACCCCATGCATCAGCTGTGTCTCATCATACGTCACCCCATGTCAGCTGTGTTCCCTATTTAGTCTTGCGTCATTTCCTTAGTCTCTGTCGGTTGTCTGTGTATACTGATATATGTATGTCGTGGTCGTCGAGTTTATGTCCTTTTCCGTATGTTCATTTACTTATTTTTCCCAGTTTTGTCTCAGTACTGTTCTTTTTTTATTTTTATTAAAACCCTTAAAGCTCATCTGGCTGCATTTGCTTCCATAAATTACCATGATCATTACAGAACAACTGACCCAACCAGATGGAAGCAGCATAACCCAAGCCGGGCTGAGAGCTGTGGCCTCGGACTTAAGAGCAGTGGCAACATGAGGGAAGGAATCTCGAGGAGAGCATAGCTTGCTGGCGGATAAGACAGGTGAGGGGTGGATGAAAGACCTGGGAGACCTGGGGAGGAGGATGGAAATGTATCTGTGGCAGGGCAGCAGGAATTATGAATCTGAGGCTGCTGGTGGCATTTCAAAAAGACGCCAGAAGCGCAGAGGAAGGCGCCATGATGAGCCAGCAGCCGAGCAAGTTCCTGCGGCTGCTCTGTCACCCAGAGATGCAGTTTCCAGTTGCTCCACCCCCCAGGTGCTCGAAATTTCCAGCATGTGGTTGGAGGACTCGGAGCACCAAGGGCAAACTCTCCAAACCCGAAAGCCTTAAAGTGTACAGCCAAGTTTGTGTGGAGGGACCGATGAGGGAAATGCGGGTTACAGTAGAGATACAGTAGAGGTACAGAAAGCCCTACCTCCGCACCGGCGAGTCCCGCCTCAACGTCATCCCATGTCGCTGAAGTCATGAGCCAAGTCCCAGAGTCGACGTGCCGAGTCCCAGAGTCGACGTGCCGAGTCCCAGAGTCAACGTGCCAAGTCCCCGAGTCGATGAGCTGTGCCTCTGCGTCTAGGACGCCAGAGGACTCTGTCTCTGCTTCGAGGATGCAGCCTGGTCCCACCCTCATGGTGCTGAAGTCGCCGTGTCCTGCCCCCAAGCCGCAGGACCCTGTAGGTGTCACATCAACATTTCCTTCGCCGCCTAGCTCAGCCCTGGCTTCGCCATCACCGCCCAGCTCCGCCCTAATGTCACATTCTACGCCATGTGTCGTGGGCACGCCACTGTCTCCAGCTTGCTCCCCCGGGCATTGCCGGCTCCACCCTGTTCCCGCTGGATGTCGCGGGCATCTCCTGGTTCCACCCAGACGTTGTGGAAGCTTCCCAGTTCCACCCATACGTCATTGGGCTCCACCTCCACGTCATATGGGTCTAGGACCAGAGCTCCGCAGCTGTGACCTGTGATTCCCCAGCCTGGAACATTGTTTTCCCAGACCAGAAATTTGTTTCCCCAGCCCCAGTCGTTATTTCCCTTGGTGTTACCAGTTCTTGTACCTGTGTTTCAGTTATTATCTTGGTTCTTTTCTGAATTTCATGTTTAGGTTCCCTTGTGTCGCATCTCAGGTCTATGTTCTAGTCTGCGTTCTTGTGATGATTCATACTGCTGTGTTAAAGTAAAAGTTGTTATTCTTCATATGTATTTTTTTACTATTATGTAAAAGTAATGTTGTTGGTATATATTAATAATATGCTGCTGGAAATCTGTTGATCACAACCATTACTGAAGTTTTATCTTTTATCTCACCTTATGCTCCAACACAGCTCAAGGCAATTTCCTGCCAAAGTCTACACAGTATAGTTGTGTCTAAACTTTGCACCTCTTTTTTCTGTCTCTTTCAGCACAAAGACGACAGGATTCAATAACATCCTGCATCTTGAGTGTCATGTCCTTGGGTTTTGCAAGCCTTTCCCTGATCTATATTTTTAATAAAATGTAGTCTTTATTTGAGACAAAGTGTAAATGTAGTGTTTAATTATTGATATGAGTATTTAACATTTATATAGACTGTTCCAGTTTAGTTGAGCCAAACATTTAGTCTACTGTCTATCAGACTGGGAAAACGTTATGCCTTGTATTCCTTTCTCTGCTCTGATTGGAGCAAAGAATACTATTTCAAAAGAAATATTACATATTTTAAAAAGTATATATTATAAGTATATATATTTCCATAGTGCTTAAAATTTCTAACAGACCCTTATGACAGATGCCATTGTAAAGACAAAATGATATTGACATCACCAACCAGTGGATTTAACTTTGTGGCTGATCTATTTATATAAAAAGACAACACAGAGAAAAGGAAACAGCCTACTTGACATGCAATTCACATTTCTTAAAAGATTGATGGAGTTTTTTATTTATTACTTAATGAATACATGACAGTCTATATTTAGCTGTAGAAAAAATTTAGCTCAAGTTATTGATTCTGCACCAGAATATATATAGGAGCTAGCTACTATATTCAACCAAATATGTAAAGAAGTTTAGCTTAGTTGATTTATCCTCCACCAGAATATACGTAGGCTGATCCCACTATATTCGCTTTGTTACTGGATTAATTCATTACTAATCGAGGGTCATGTATCATTAGAGTTATTCACTGATCTGGCATCAGAGACACTCAATAGGAATGCAGCCACAAACCCTGGTAACTTTTCCTAATTGTGCGGTTAACAAGAGTTACCCTTTTAGTAAATTGGGGAAATTATCAGGATCAACCTTTCTGATCTATGATAAGAGCTCAGGTAGGTTACCAGCCATGAAGCATGAGTTCTCTTTGCTGGGTGTTCTGCATGGTTTCAAAAAGGTCCATGGTTTAAGCGCTGGGCAAATGTCTCTCCCCACTTCCCATCTTAACTGTCCAATGAGAGCATTGTCTATTGGCAGCAGAGGAAAGTCCAAAGGGGAAGTTTTATGACCCCCCACCACCCACCCCTTGAGGTCTAGAATCAGTGGTTAGCAGAATAAAGTTTAATAAGTTTTACATCTTCCATAAACGGGCATTGAAACTTGTAGTGTTAGATTGGTGGCGATCACAGAATTGCCAAACATGCTATATTTTCTGACAATATCTTACAGAGTATAACTTAAGTTACATACACATGATAAATATGTGGTAATCAAAACTATATATTAGTTTATATAACTAAACTATATAACTAATTATTAAAAAAACATGTTTGTTGTATTGTTACAATTCTCTTTAGTCATCCACTAATCCAAGTTCCTAAACACATGGAGAAGCTACGTTTTGTTACAAATAAATGAAAAACCCGTGTGTCCCTTTGTTTCTCCTCTCAGAGCACATGGCTGTCAGTGTGATGACTTACGTCTTCCTTCGAGCATGGCTTTCTTTAAGACCCAAATTAACACATCATGATATTCCAAGGGATATTTAGTGACAGGGATATTTAAAACATGGGGATCACAATTCGTCAAGTCCAACATGACAACAATATTTTTAAGCCCTTCAGACTTATGTTTTCACACTTAAACAATTCATCTTCCCTTTTAATTGTGGGGATTATTGACTCATTAAAAGGGTAAGCACTGACACACTGGATAGTTGTAGGATCAATTCACGTCACAGAAAATGTATAAGTATGCAATAATGAGAGAGACCCCTTCTCAACCATTGTAACA
>JBBPDA010145687.1:0-20526 GCA_037974385.1 Arnoldichthys spilopterus
GTGCTTTAAAAGCAAATAAAAGAATTTTAAAATGAATCCTAAAAGTAACGGGCAGCCAGTGCAATGAAGCTAAAATAACACTGAAAAAAACACTGAAACACTAAAAAACACTGAAAATATTTTTTTTTGCAGTTTTGTCAGTTTTTATTGCATTCTACAAAATATTCCAGACATTAAAAAAGTTTATATTTACACATTTCAAATTACATTTTAAATTGACCATTAGTATTTTGATCCTGCATTGAGCTTCAAATCAGTGACATTTGTACCATATTGCCCTCGTTCAATTGGCTTAAAAATAATTTGAACCTCTCACCACTTGTCACACATCTGAAGCACCTGTAACATGTAACATTACTTAAGAAATAAAACGCTGCAAAACAACGAGGAATATACAACTTAAAAAAATAAAGAATGAAAGAGGCTAATTATACACAAGACAAGACTAGATAGACCTGTTACAGGAGGGGTAACAAACCTCACACAGTTGAGAGCACTAACAAGAAGGCGGGACTAGGGAGGAGAGAGTCAAGGGAAAGGCAAGGCAAAGCAGGGCAGGGCTTTATATCAGTTCTGTCACCAGGCTGATAAATTAAATGGTGTGAGGAGCATAAGCACTAGTGTAAATTATGGATTTAACTCTGAATGGGTGGGAGATTCATGGGGGGGGTAACGTTAGCAATGCATTAGTAGTGTGGTGCAGAACAGTACTGAGGTGTGGAGCTGGTAGTAGCATCACTTTTGTCCCAGTGGAGTCGTCAAAATGCCCAGACACTTTATCCCCCCCACCTGCAAGCGCCTGGTGTGTTTCCAAACCATCTCCCAGCATTGTTTACATTACGAAATTCTCCGTCCTGCCTCTGTCAGTTCAGGTCAAGGTCGGGCAGCAATGACAGGGCACCGTTGAGTGTCTGTGTGAGTGAGCGTGAGTGTGTATGTGTGTGTGGGCACAATAGACGAGGCTGGGGGGGGCTCCGGTTGCCTGCAGCGGGACGGGCAGGTTGGGGGGAGCCTGGCCGCAGATCGATGCGAGGGGGGCTGAGGGTACGTGGGTGGCCGATAGCAGGGCCATCTGATGCACCGCGCTGGGACTGATGACATAAGCCCAGACGGCTAAGTGTCCCATTAGCGGGCCGGTGGCCGGGCCGCTGCCGTACCGCCTCGCTAGGCTCAGGTGTTGCTTGGAGTGAGCGGCCAACGAAGGACGTCTGGGGCGTAGAGGCTGAGACAAAACCTGGAGGACAGAGCAGATGATGTTCCAATGAGAACTTTGATCCCAAAAAAAAAAGCACAGCGCACTGAGGCCTGTGCGGAAGAGCTAGCACAGTCCAGCTAGCAGAAAGGGCCCAGACTCCAGTAGAGGAAGGCTTGTCATACCTGGCTGTTGCCATATGAGGGATTTCTGTGCGAGGTGATTTCGATTTTGGATCCAAAAATGAATCATGAATGACATTTGATGAGTCTCGCATGATTCCTCGTATCGCCTGCCACATCCCGTCCGAAAGAGCTGGTTCCAACCGAGAGGCACAGGGCCATAGGTCTTAAACTGGCTACCTGTGACTTCAAAGTGAAAAAGTTTCCATTTCGATTTTACTAAATGTTGTTGAATCATCTGAAAAACCACCTCATGTAAGTGTAAAAATTTTGTGATAAGTAAGAGAGTAAAAAAAAAATCCCTTTGTTTCAATTATTCATGTTTTAGTTTAAAATTGCACATGAGCCCTTTCGTGTTCTGGTCAATTTTTTGGTCAAGAACAATTTGAGTCCCAATATTTTTACCAAAGCAATCACTGAGCTTAACATTTCCATTCCATGTTCCATTTCTACCACTTGATTTAATTCAGTTCAGAAAAAAACCCACTGGATTTTAGTTAGTAGACCCTTCCAGTGAACTTCCACACCAGACATTAGATGAAGGCTGCTAGTTGCAGGTGGTTCTGTTGCATTTAGACACGTTTGAGGATGTATCTGAGATGTTTTAATGGAATCCAATCATTTTACTTGATTTTCACTGCTTGTTTATGTATTCAGAGCTTTTAAAACAAATCTTGACTGTTTGGTAGGTGCCTAAAACCTTTAAAGGGTTAAGCAGGTTTATGGAAACCCATCAACTTTCACATGGTCTATGAATGATCGCTCTTCACAAACTTCTAACACAACTGTCAGAAAAGGTGAGTCCTATTAAGGCCTGTAGAAAGCTAACGGGTGGTGATGTCACTTAGAGTCTTCGCTATATCACACACTCCAGTGCCGCAAACTGGTTGGTTGGTGTTTCACTGCAGACGAGTTTGAGAAAACACAACAAAGCAACACTATTTCTCCTCCACATCTTCCTCAAGTAAATATCTGAACAGAATCACTTACGGCAAGATTACTGATTACAGCAGTGAGAAGAAATTCCTTCGTTTGGTTTATATAGAGATTGATGAAGCTCAGTGCTGCCACCTGCTGTTCTGGAGAATTTACATTTATTCATTTGGCGGACGCTTTTATCCAAAGCGACTTCCAAGACGTGGAGCAGAGTAGTGGGACGGTACCTTGCTCAAGGGAACCTCAGTAGTGCCTGAGCCAGGACTTGAACCTGCAACCTTCAGGTCCCCAGCACAATGTCCTAACCACTAGGCCACAACTGCCCATTGAATGATGAGTGAAGCCGCAGAGAGTACACAGGCATGCAGCTTTGGATGAAGTGCACCTTTAGTATGATCCACTAGATACACTAGTGTGTTCTGACCCCTTTCTGTCAGAGTCAGCATTACCAACGTTTTGCACAAAAGGAGCTCTTCTTTGGGATCCGACCAGATGGGCTAGCCTTGGATCACTTTTGGTAGGTACTGACTACTGCATACCTGGAACACTCCACAACACCTGCCGTGCTGGAGATTCTCTGACTCAGTCGTCTAGAACGTCACAATAAGTCAAAGTCTCTCAGATCCTTACGCTCCTGCTTCCAGCACATCAACTTCAAGATGTTCACTTGCTGCCTAATATATCCCACCCCCCTGACAGGTGCCATTGTAATGAAATAACTAGAAAGTCAATGTTCTTGCAGTCGGTGGTCATGTTATGCCTGATCGTTGTATAAAACATTGCTAACAATGAATGGAGGCTTGTGAACAACAGTTAGCATGATGCTAACAAGCACATATCACCATTCAGTTGTGGTAAATTGCTGTAGTAGTGCTGATTTCCTGGGCTTTGCTTAATTTGTACCACCTTCAATGGGACAAGGATGCAGGCCCGTGGCACAGGTGGCCCCAAACCTCTTAAAATGTACTAACACAACAGAACGCCATGATTCACAGAAAGATCCAATTTCTTAACAACATACCTCGCCAATTAGCTTCCGCCAACACCACACACGTCTAGTCATGCTTCAGCTCATCCATGGTAACCACCCTCACAAACTGCAATGTGATATTTTCACTATTTATCATTCTCAGACCTTAGATAGGTGGTCTAATGTAAACATTTAGGTTAGCGTAAGGTGCTGGTGGGGCCTCGACAGCATCAAGTGGTTTAAAACATTGCGATAGTGAGTAAGCAATCAAATCACAATGCCGTTGAATCGTTTTGGTACGGGGGGCTATTCGTTTTTTTGCCCATACGGTCCTCGTTATGCAACTGACCAGCCGTGACATACAGCCCGCGAATCAGGCCATAACGTGGCGGCTGCAGGACTCTGCTCAGCAGCCTTTGTCTGTGTTGCTATGAAAATGATCACTCCAGGGGATTGAGGTTGCAGTGCTACATAGAAATGTGGGCCTAAAGGCTCTATGTAAATGACTATCGATCCATGCGAGGTGCAGAAATGAGGGATTAACATGGGACGGCCACATCCGCACACAGCCATATCAGATTGTGGACATAAGCTGCACCTCATATGCCATTTCCATAAGCAATAAAGCCTCGTTTATGCGAACGAGAGCACTTGTTTGTGCACATGTGTGTGTGTGTGTGTGTGAGAGAGTGCGGCAATGTGTGTGTGTGTTATGCAGATCCACGACATCTTTCACTTTGTGTGTGCGTGTGTGTTTTCGTGACACACAACGCAGCAGATGACACCCTGTGGTTTGCACATCGCAGATGATTCCTAAACAAGATGATAAAACAAGCAGGCCCACACACGGAGAGAGAGAGAGAGAGAGAGAGAGAGAGAGAGTCTGAATATAGCATCAGGTCAGGAATGGTGTGCACATGTCTGTCAAAATAACCTGTCAAAATCATTTTTGGCTGGTTTTTTTTCTGTAGTTAGATGAATTCAGCGACAGAACCTCATGCTATTTGGACATGGAGGAGTTTATTCATCTCATTCACATGAAAGATGATTATGTCACACACACGAGCACTGGGAGAAGGAGCTATGAGACAGTAATTCACATCGTCTGCCGCTTTTAAAGCAAATATGGGGGTCATAAATATGTAAAATCACTTTACATCAGTGAAGCTGTTGATTTCCGATGAAGAGCGGTGCAGCTTAAAAGGGAATTCCACTGATTTTTCAGATTCTACAAATTTTTTTGAATTTTTATTTAAATTTTATTTATTTATTTGTTTGTTTTTTGCTTAATTCCATTTTTGAGGAATAATAATTTTTTACAGTGTGGATGATAGGAACCAGGAGGTGAAATGTCTACAATACAAATTTAGCCATTGTACAAACCCTGTTTCCTAAAATTATTTTTCAAAATGCAATAAATACAAAAATCTGTGATATGTTAATTCATGTAAACCTTCATTTACAAAGAAGTACAAAGAATTTAGAGTAGTAAATTATCTAGAACAATGCTACCTAAATGATACTTATTGCCTCTGGATCACCACTCCCGTTTGTTATTCCACTTGGGTTTTGAGTCTAAAATTCTCTCTACACGATTATTATGGACAAAAAAAATTCACAATAACAATATTACAGTGATATATATGTACGTGTGGCACTGACTACTTCCCACTGTAGCGTAGCTCCACCCCTCTGTGTCCTGCAGCGCTGTAGAACAAATCTGTCATTCTGAGCAACCGTCTAACAGCACGTGTTAGACTAATGAACATTTCAGCCGTTCTAGGAGGGATTCCCATTAATGTGTGGTGCCACCATTAAAGAGCAACACTGCCACCTACTGTTGAAGTGTAAACCACATACTCATGTAACAAGATTATACAAAATTATTGTTTGTTTATAAATAAAATAATATTAATATATTTAGCTTTTTAAATATCACGATGATTGTTTATACCTATTTATCCCAACACCCCTTAATGGCAAAAATATTTTATTTAAATGATCAGTGTATCATGGGATGTACATAGAAATACAGCTGCCATTTGGTGAGCAGGCTAGTTGAAGGTTTTAATGCTGCTTTATGTGTTGAGTGGTGATTTTATGTGTGGTTGCTCTTAAAATGGGGTTTAATCTCCGTTGGTGCCTGACTGCAGTACAGACACCTGGATTTGTTTATGCTTAAATTTTTACAGATCATATACAAACCTTCAAAATGTTGCAGGCGTGTGGTCTGGGGGACAGAGAATTGAGCAAGACCAGAGTTTCTGAGTTTTAGCTAGTAGCTTGTTTACGGATCGGATCGATTAAATTGCAGCTGTTTTGTTTACCGCGGACGTACGTAACCATAGTGAGTGATTTTATGTCATTGTGAACACACCATTGCACAGCACACAGTGCATCACAACAAAGTGTGACCTCTGCATTTAACCCAGGAGCAGTGGGCAGCTGACATGGGCAGCAACCGGGGAACAGTGCTTAGGGACGGTACCTTGCTCACGGTTCTTCAGTGGTACTTGTACCGGTTTGGGATTTGAACCAGTGACCTTCAGGTCACAGGGGTGACTCCCTAACGTTACACCAGCACTAGGGGAAGTGATAAGGTTCAATTGTATTTTTGTTTTTTAATTAAAAATGGGGGAAAATGGAGTGTCACATGACAATGATGTGTGTGTGTGTGTGTGTGTGTGTGTGTGTGTGTGTGTGCACACATAACTGCCATCAGTAGTTAATAATAATTTGGTTCCCTGGGGGTCAGGCCCTCCAGCAATATGGCAAAGATAAGATACATCTTCATATCACCTCCAGCCTGTTCACACGCTCAAATTCCCCTCATGCTGGCCACACTTCCACTCTTCCATCGAGGAAAACCCAGACAGGAAATGTCTCCATACTGAGGAACACTGATTATGTCGCGTTGCTCAGTTAGACACAAAGGCAGTTCACATTAGAGAGGTTCGGTCATTAAACGGAGACTGTATAACATATATAACTGTGAAACCTGAGAAATCACGGCGGTGGTATTGGGGGGGGGGGGGGGTTGTCATGGTGGGCTAAGGGGGTTGTACAGGAGGTTAGTGTCAGAGGTTTTTTTTTTTCTTCCTCCCTGCTCTTTTGTTAATAGAGGCATATGTTACGCAAACGATGAAGGGGAGAATGAATCAGGACAGGAAATGCTCTCTCGCTAAGCCCCGTGTGTGGCCAAGAATGAAGGCCATAAACAAAGCCCCTCTTTGTGGCTTCACTCTCTCACTTTCTCTCTCTCTCTCTCTCTCTCTCTCTCTCTCTCTCTGCCTCACTCTCTCTCTCTCTCTCTCTCTCTCCCTCCAGGCTAGTATGCTGATCTGACATTAATAAAAACATGGAAACATGCTGACCTGAGAAAGGATGGAGCTGACACACAAGTCACCTGGGAGGGCTGTCACTAACACACACAAACACACACACACACACACACACACACACACACACACACACACATACACACACACACACACACACACACACACACACACACACATGTTTTTATACAATGTCAGGACCGGGCTTGTGTGTCCAAAAGTTTGTAGACACCTGCTGAAGTAGCAGGGGATTGATTGGGGGAGTTTGTCCTTTTTTTTGCTGCAGTAATGGCCTCTACCTTTCTGGAAACACAGCTAGGAGGATCAGCCACAACAGGGTTGAGCTAAGGTGCTGGACGGTACTGGATGGAGTGCCATCACTCCAGAGAAGTGTGTGTGACTTCTCCACAGTCATGGTGACCTTCTATTGGTCAATGCTTTTCTATGGAGATTACATACCTGTGCTAGCAAGGGGTGCGTCTTAAAATAGCTGAGATCAATCAGAAAGGCTGTATGGATACTTTTGGGCATAAATATGAGCATCTATGTGGAATAATATATCCCATATGGGTTAAGCATAAGCCAAAACTCAAAAATGTCATATTTTCTTGATTTTCTTAAATTAATCCACATTCTATATAGAGAACACATTTTTCTCGTATTTCTCTGCTAATTTAAGAGCAAAATTCTATTAATTTTTTAAGTTTAACATACTGGGTTTTATATATATATATAAATATGTATTAAATTGCTATAGTAGTATATATATACTGTATATATATATATACACACTATATATACTACTATAGCAATTTAACACTACTGAATGGTAATATGTGCTATATGTTAGCATCATGCTAACTGTTGTACAAAGGCCTCCATTCATTGTTAGCCATGTTTTGTACAGCGTTCAGGTCAAGTGACTAACATTGAGTTTGTAGTTATGTCATTACCATGGCACCTGTCAGTGGGGTGGGGTATATTAAGCAGCAAGTGAAAAGTCAATGTGCTGGAAGCAGGAGCGTAAGGATCTGCATCACTTTGGCAATGCTCTAAGTACTCTAGACAAGTCAGAGATTCTCCAAATGCCAGGTCTTGTGGAGTGTTCCAGGTGTGCGGTACCTATCAAAAGTGACCTAAGGAAGGACATTCGGATAAATTACGACATGGGCACCCAAGGCTCACTAATGCATGTAATGAGTGAAGGCCAACCTGTCTGGTCCCCCAGAAGAGCTAGTGCGGTGTAGAAAGTGACGCCGACTCTGATAGAAAGGGGTCAGAACACACAGTGCAGCACAGTCAGAGCTGCTCCAGCAGCAGGACGGACCTACTCAGTATAAGGCAGGTGGTGTTAATGTTATGGCAGATCGGTGTATGTGTAGGCCACATTAATGACCTAAATGTGGCTGAGACTGTAGATTTATTACGGTGATGACAAACTGAGCTGCAATGCAGCAACAAAAATTTAACAAGCTGTTGCCAGATGTGTATTGTTGTTACGAGATCATGTGATGCTGATGTTGCAGTTGCCAGTTGCTTAGTTGCTTATTTGCAATCATATCAGTCAGTAAAATACTGTGTAAATATTGACCATATAATATTATATCAGCCAGTATTATGAGTTATCAGCTCCTTTAGATCAGTGTCTGTATCCGTCACATGATTTTTCTGTCCGCTGGGCACTAGTTTGCGCTACTTTTGGAACGAAAGAAAATGGTCCACACTGAGAAACTGGAGCTTGACAGTTAAGTGATTATTTGTCATTGTGAACACACCACACCACAGCACACAGTGCACCACAACGAAATGTGACCTCAGCATTTAACCCATCCGTGTAGGAGCAGTGGACAGCTGACGTAAATCAGTGGTACTTGTACCAGTCTGGGATTTGAACCAGCGGCCTTCAGGTCACAGCTCCCGGTTACATTATCCCCAAAATGAGCATCTTTCATCTTGAAGAGGAGCCTAGGTGGCCAGTTTGGTAAGTTTGAGTCTCTGTTCAGACATTGTCCCATAGAGTCACACAGTCAGTTCCTCCAGTCAAGTCCGGAAAAAGCTTCAAAAATAAAAGTGTGCACGTTATGGGTTATGGTCCGTAGTGAACCCTAGACCATGAGACGTCAAGCCAAGAAGATATCTCAGTCCATCACTGGCCCTTTGCCAAAACAAGAGTTTCAATAAAAGCATAATCCTACCCATGGTTCCCGCGAACGGGGGGGAGGGGGAAGCACCAATGAAAATAAATGCAAAGCAAAACAAATAGTAGAAACATTAAGGAGCAATAAACAAACAGAGCATGGGGTGCGCGCTGGTCACTTTGCCTGGAGGCCCGGAGCTGCGCATGAGCACAGAAATAGCCCAGAGGACTTTGATCAGCACAGGCAGATGTTCAGGAAGCGAGCCTTGACCTCCGACCTCCCCAGGCCCAGCAGATGAGTGGACGAAGGAGTGATTTGGACCTGGGCCACAGTCCCATTCAGGGATATATTGCTCTGCAAAATATCTCCAATTTCTCTTGGCTGATGAACAGAGCACTAATCGACTTGTGGGGCAGGGGCTATTCTGATCTGTTTTTATGGGGCAATGCTGTGGGGGCAGAATCTGATGTTCACCATTTTTACTACTTGAATTCACTGGTGCTTGAAAGTTTGTGAACCCATTAGAATTTTCTGTATTTCTGCATAAAAATGATCTGAAACATCGTCAGAGTTTTGTACAACAGAACATATAACACTGTTTTTTGAATGGACATAATGTCCAAACGTCTCAGGAATAACATTAATACAATAAACAGTGATGTGTGTTGGCTTAACTATTCCCAGTTCTCTCCTAGTGGAGCCCAGTGTTACTGTAATTCCCATCAAATCTCTGCTTTGGGCTCAATCGGTCCTTCATTAGATGAAACCAGGTGCTGATGGAGCTTCACACACATCCATGCAGCGACTGGAGACATGGAGGAGAAACCTGGAGCCGAACCTGTGTCTTCTAACACCTCACACACCATCAGCTACTGTTCACACACAGATCCTCATTCTCTTCACTGCTGTTTTACTGCACTGATTCCAATGTTCACGTGTGTTTTTGCTGCAGAAAGAGACTCACTGCTCAGAGAAACGGCTTTAAACTATTAATATAGGGGGCTAAGACTTTTGCACAGTACTGTATATAATGTAAACTCAGGAAAGCATATGACAAGGCATGATTATGCCAGTTCCAGTAAAGTGTTGCCAAGTATTATGTGGCAATTCAGTAAAGCACTCCAGCAGAAGTGAATGTACATTTCCAAAAAAAAGTGAAGAAGTGAAGTTTGTTCGGCACTTCACTGGTCAAAAGTTTAATGAAAAATCTCAAAATCTCAAACTAATGAAAAAAAGTCATTATTTAAAAGGTGTGAGCATAAAATGCCGATGCCGTCACCGACATAGGGAATGAAATGTTAATGACGAAGTTGTTGTAGATGATAAATTAGGAACGTGCACTAAAATGCACCTAAAATCTGTGTGCTCGAATAAGCCCATTTGTCTTTAAAAGTTGCCTTCTGTCTTAATAGCGGAAACTATGGCCGCATATATCACCGCATAAACAGGCCCATTCACTCCAAGCACGGAGAAGAAAAAAAAACAAGGACACACAGTGTCACTGATGTGAAGCACCATCTATCCATAGCACCCCTGTTGCTTTTTTTTTGCCTGTGGTCATCTCCACAGCCTAGCTTAAGAGCCGTTACTCTGGATAAGAGAAGGTTTCCTGTCTCAGTAAGCACTTCCCATACTACCAAAGGCAGCGAGGTGCAGCGTAGCATGTTTGCATATGACTATAACGTGTGTTGCGGCCGCTTGTACCTGTGTGAGATCCTGCTGGTGTGGGTTCAAGTTTCCTCCCTGTGCAGTGAGGCCCACAAAAGTGCTAGCCTTGGGGAGAACCGCTACGAGCGCTAGTAGCTCCCACTTCAGGAGAATATTCCGACTGCTAAATGTGCACGAGTGAGTGAGCGAATAGGACTGTCATTGTGAACACACCCTGTCATGCAATGAAACGTGAGCTCTGCGTGTATCCCCCCCCACACGTGGAGCGGCCGGCAGCTGACAGCAGCAGCCGGAGAGCGGTGTGGCGGGACGGCACCTTACTCGAGGGCACTTCAGTGGTACCTGGGCTGGGACTTGAACCGGGAACCCCTCTGATCACATGGGCAAGCACTGAGCGAGCGAATGGGACGCATCTATAGGAAAGGATTGGAGCCAGTCCGCGGGGTGTCAACTTAATCGTGGTTAAACCTGGATATCACTTTCCTTCCCCCTTGATTCCACTGCTGTCAGGGAGGTGGAAAGGCCGCCTGTGAGCAGGGCAGTGGAACCGCGTGACCCAGGCTGGATGACATTGATGGATGGCGACGACGCTTTATTCACATTTCAGACTCGTTACACCGCTGTCAGCTCCGCACTGTAAAGCGCCAGACTTTGCTGCCGTCCCGCGCTCGGCAGAATATCCCGTTTCCCGTTGGCACAGCCATAATTACAAAAAAGCTTTTGCGTTATTAAAAAGTCTCGCAAAGTCATTAGAAAAAAATGTAAAGACTTTATAGCCTAGCTGTACAATTAGCCGTACGAGGCCGTTTTTTGGCGTTTTCCAGACATTTTCCCCTATTGAGAAACATACACTACGCAACCATCACTTTTGGGTTTGCAGCAACGACCCGATGGGCCGTCAGTGAACGTCTCCGGTGCGTATTTATGATTATTCGGAGGCCATCGTAAATTACAGTGCAGACACTGTAAAACACTCGCTTGCTTATCTATGGACCTACAGGGCTTGCAGTTCGGTCGCTTCCTGGGGATGATTCAGTGGACATGAGTCTGGAGCGGGTTCTTCTTTCGTGGCCCTCCCCGGCCGGGCCGTGTCTGACAGCGACCGTGCGGGACAGAAATAATTGATAGAGCTCCCAGCAGGGGCGGGTGTCCAGTGTCGCCCGGGCTGCCCCGCCGCCTGTCTTTTACCACCCGCAATTGAGATAATCCACTGCGCCATTATTCCACTGCTTATTGTACAGGGCAATATAGCAGCTCGCTGTCGATGATCCATCATACAGCTGTGAAACTGACACCACAGAGCCGTGAGCGCATACACACACACACACACACACACACATATGCTCACATATAGTAGCCATTAGATGTGGCAGTCCCTGCCAGCTTTGAAGATGGCATTTTTTGTAAAATTGTGTTCATTTTTAGCTCAGAAATTCAGAAATTTCTCAAATTTCCATCGATACCGAACTCGTGATTATTTGCGATTGTTTATGAGTGAAACAAGACGTTTGCAACTGTTGAAAATGCATCGTTTATGTTCTCATATGGAAGACAAACATATTAAAGATGCGCTATGTAGGGTATATTTAACATCAGCCACAACATTATGACCACTGACAGGGGAAGGGAATAACATTCATGATCTTGTGACTGTGGCACCTGTCAGGGAGGTAGGAAATATGAAACAGGAGGAGAACAGTCAGTTCTTGAAGTTGATGTGCTGGAAGCAGGAGGGTAAGGTTCTTATTGTGATGTTCTAGAGTCAGAGCATCTCCAGTAATCAGCTACAGGGTCATGGGCACCCAAGGCTCGCTGATGCATATGGGGAGCCTGTCTGGTCGGATCCAACAGAAGAGCTACTGTGGTTTAAACAGTGAATGCTGAACAGAACACACAGTGCACCACAGTCAGAGATGTTTTGGTGACACAAGGTGGATGTACACAATACTAGGCAGGTGGTTTTAATGTTATGGCTTATTGGTGTACACAATGTATATATTCGAAAGTGGCAGTGGTGGCCTAGTGGTCAGGGCACTGTGCTGGGGACCTGAAGGTTGCAGCTTCAAGGCCCGGTTCAGGCACTACTGAGGAACCCTTGAGCAAAGTACCGTCCCACTACACTGCTCCACGTCTTGAAAGCCGCTTTGGATAAAATTGTAAAACAATCCTTTTCATTTTAATAAGGAAGAAAATATATAATTATATCTAATATCTATATAATTATATATAAATATATATCTGAAGATATAGTCCAACAAGTGTACATATCATCAGTGTCCAAGAAACATTATCTCCGTAATTTAATGTATAGGTGAAGCAACAGCGTTCTTTATTGTTAATGGAAGTTAATGGAAGAACATTTCAGAACAAGTGTTTTTGGAGCGTTTCTATTGGTCTGTTCAGCATGAAAGTAACACACTATGTAAAGGCAGCTGCCGTGTTGATGTAAAAAAAATAAACATAGGTGATTTTCTCTGGACAGTGACAATATATGTAAAGAAACTGAAATACAGAAAAAACTGAAAAAGTCAGACTCAAATCTTCAAAACTTAATGGTTTAATATGTAACTAAACAGGGCGAAATGGCATTTAGTCATTATGCTGCCCTCTGCTGGAACCATGCAGAGCTGCCCTCCAGTTGTTGCCAATTTTCAAAAGAAGTTAAAATGAATTTATTTTCCAATTTAAATTAAACAGAGGCTCCACCTTTATGTACTTTTTTCATGCACTTTAATTGGCTTAATTTTTCCCTTTGTATTCTGATTTAATTCCTAATTTTATTGCTTAGTTCTCTTTTTATGCTTATTTTACCTCTGCAAAGCTCATCGAATGACCTCTGTGTGACAATCTGCTATATTAATAAAATTACTTTGCCTTAATAATGTCATTATTTATGAAATTACATAACTGCATAATGCAAATCGAATGCGTATCACAATAACAAAGATGTTGGTCCATTCATTGTGTGGCCAACTGTCCTGACAGTGTACCTGAACACAAAAGGCTCACAGCAAATGACTGAAGGGACGAAAGCGGCCCAAGAAGAGATGAATCTGTCTCCGCTCGTCCCTACGGCGGCTCTATCGGAATCCGCGTCTGCATATGGTGATCTGTCTGTCACACACTGCCCTCACTTGCACAACCACGGGCTCCTCACAGCCCACATATTCCCTCTCTCTCTCTCTCTCTCTCTCTCTCTCTCTCTCTCCTCATGTTGCTAAAGATCTTGGCTGCACTCTGCTCTGAGCTGTCAACATTACGATGAGCGGCCTGCAAACCCACCCCACCGAATCCCCCCGCCGACCCCCACGGCCCGCGCCCCTGGGGGGTTAAAATTGATTGTAAGCGCTGAATTATTCAGTCCCGGTCCTGCGCCGTTTAAGTGAGTTTCTTTGGTTACATTCAGAAGCGCTTTCATAGCAAAACATGGCAAGCTTATCCCCCACAGGCCCCGGCGGACCGCCATGTATCTCTCAACCAGCAGAGCGAACCTTTTCAGCAGAGAGAGAGAGAGAGAGAGAGAGAGAGAGAGAGAGAAACATACCACTGCAATGCAAAGGAATCGTACAGTCAGGCACACAAGAGCAAGAGAGAGTTAGTGGCTTATTATTCAAGAGGATTTTTCTCATTTTCGGCATAATTTGAGGTAAACACCGTGATTCTGAGTGGCCTGAGGTGAAATGCTCTGTTCTAGAGAAACTTATCGTCAGTATTGTCCACAGTGGTGGCGAATGGAACCAGACGTCCATCACAGAACGTCATTACATGAAATGCTGATAAATACACTGCCTGGTGCCTACGACACTGTTCCACTATAGCTTTGGGATAAGGTTTTGGCCTAAAAAGTATTTTTAAGCTCAATGAATCCACTCCTAGTGAAGAGGAACGAAATGTGCCATCATGCAATAATGTGGTACTCATAAACGGACCAATGGAAGTGGCACCAAAAAAAATGACTCGCACAGTTAATAGTGAGAAATGGCCCTGAAAAGAGGTTCATTACATCATTAATAATTCATAATTTAATAATAAACCAGCGCTGTTTACACTGCTCTAAATGTGTAAATGCTTCTCAGCATGAGGTTATATCTGACAGAACCCACAGGCCATTGGACAGAGCAAAACACAATGTAACCGACGTACACGACGAAGAGTAACAGGCATCAGGGAAGGAGACAAGTGGAAACAATCTGGAAGACAATGGCTGACTTCGACAGTTCATTCACTTGCAGGCTCTTCAGAGGCACTTTATGACAACCTCAGACTGGAGGGGCCGCCGTAACACACTACAGCTGCAGCCGTCACATAAAGGTTTAACACACAACAGAGAACTTCCATCTGCACACACTTACATCCCTCATCGCCCTGACATTTTGTTTTACGCTCGAAACGTACGTTTCCAAGCGGACCCGCGTGAGCAGAGCTGCAGCGGTGTCTACACTTTATGGCCTTGTTTTATAAATTTAATATCTTAAAATATCCCAAATTATATATATATATATATATATATATATGTGTCATATCGCCAGATATTTGCTTAAAATAATATTAGCATTGGCAGATTTGAGCAATATTTCAATCTGATATTTAATAATGCACTAATCCAGCTTTAGGTAAGAGGTGCCACTGGAATATCATGATAAAGTGGTGAAAATTTCATTGTTTTACCTTTTTTACACATTTTTATACTAAGTTTTATACATTTTTAGGTTAATAGAAATAAATAAAAGTTAATGCAGGTAGATGCAGTTACAATTTCTGCATTTTTACATGTTTTTGTATCAGCAGCGGTGTCAGCATTATATATATATATATATATATCCTGTTTGTAACTGTGCATTGCATTGTGTGTACACTTCATGATGAACTGACCAATAGAAATGGTCCTATTTTACACTGATTTTTAAATTGAACATTAAAGTTAATAACATGTTCCTTCTCTCGTGAAGTTACCAGTCAGTCACCTACAAACCAGTTCTACTTTAAAAGCCAAAAGGACAGAAATGTTTACATATATGTAAGATTGTAACATATTGTTGCTGTCCAGGAAAACTGCACACACTGGGACATTTCTATTGGTCTATTTAAAAAATAATAATTTCTGTTTCTTTGAGCAGAACCAGTAAACCAAAGTGCTTTTCATTATTAATTAATTATTAATGACAAAACTAAATACTTTCAGGCTATAAAAAACATTTCTTGCCACTAACAGTAATTCTATTAACAGTAACAGTAATTTACAGCTCTGACCGTGGTGCACTGTGTTCTGAGCCCTTTCTATCAGAGTCACCATCACTTTTTATATTTGTTATACTTTTTATACTATATATACATATATATAATTATAATTTTTTTTTCTTCTCTTGTTTGTTATGGTTCCCCGGTGTCGACCAGAGGAGGACGGGTTCCCCCTTCTAAGCCTTGGTTCCTCCCGAGGTTCCTTCCTACAGCTTAGGAAGTATTTCCTGCCTCTGTCGCCTTTGGCTCTATGCATCAGTTGTAAAAAGCGCTATAGAGATAAACTTGACTTGACTCGACTTTTTCTTGGGATCTAGTCGTCACTCCCCACATGAAACAATGAGCCTTGTTCTCCAATTTAACTGCACACCTGGAACACTCCACAAGACCTGCCGTTTTGGAGATGCTCCGACTCACTCGTGAGTCAAAGTAGCTCAGATCCTTATGCTCCTGTACATCAACTTCAAGAACTGACTGTTCACTCGCTGCCTTATATATCCCCCCGACAGGTGCCATTATAATGAAATGGCTAGAGAGTCAATGTTAAAATTACATTCACTTTTACCAGGAGAAAGGCTTACCTTGATTAAAAAAATGACTTTTAAATGCTAATATATAATAGTAGACGTGGCGTCAGGGAAGGGCATATGATTTGCAATGCAATATGGCAGTTATTTGAAGATGTCAAAAATGTATAAGCACAAATAGTACATAAAATATAGATTGTATAACCTATACACCTTGTTTTTCGGCCCCCTGCAGTGCCTGGGTGGGCTGAAGCCTGCGCTGTGGAGAACATCTGGACTCTTGAGCCATCAGTCGGTCTCTGAATGATGTCTAATGACCTTATTATATGGTCTTCACGGATGTCATTTTCATATCAACGCTGGAAACATGATTTCAGGCAGGTCAAGGGCAACATTTGTTCGTCTTACTTAAAGATCGTTAAAATATGCCCTCAATCATAACGGCGGGTGCACTTACAAATAAAATGGTCAGCAGTTCAATAAAACTAATTAAATGTAAATGCCATGGTTTACTGCCGCATGGATCTGTTAATACAATTCAGCCGGCCTCCAATTACAGAAAATCTCAATGACCTCATGGCCTGTAATAAATTCACCTGATCACATCAAAGGCTGACAGTGCACCGAGAGGGAGGGAGGGGGAGAGAGAGAGAGAGAGAGAGAGAGAGAGAGAGAAGTAGATATGACTGCGTGGCTAGCTGAAACCCAAAGCCAGTGTCCTAGCGTCTTGGGGCCCGGGCTATCATTAAATGACTCGTTGAAATTTTAATTCTCTGATCACATTAAGTGGTTCGGGAAGCCAACAAAATCTGCAGCGAAGATCTCCGCGGTGTCATCTCCTCTTCTTGAGGAGAGATAGGTGCTTGTGGAGCTCGCGGCTGCTGAGAGACGCTTTATTCCCGGGGCTTAAATTACACCGCAGGGGAAAATGATGGGGTTGACAGTTCATCCCATCAGCTCGAACATGCTTTCTGTCCATCAAATTGAACTGACACACACACACACACACACACACTTGCATACACATGATCAAACAGGTGACTGACAGCTGAGAGTGGGTTACACCACTGACTTCCACAGGGCCTCAGCGCAGACAGCAGGTCACACATCAGGACAAACCCGTTCGTCACAGAATGATCTCGCTGCTATATTAATTACCCATTCTGACAAAACACGTGCTGTGGAAGTGCAGCGCTGTCATGTCGAAGCTTTGCAGCTCCGAGATGCTCGTTTTATAAGAGGAAGTCGTGTTCAGAACGTCTTCTTGAATGTTTTGTTGATTTTTTAAGTAAAGAACCGATAGATTCGGATACAACTTTACTTATCCTGAAGGAAATTGTTATTTACAGCAGCTCAGACAGACAGAAAGAAGGACAGGTAGACACTAAGAGATCCATCCATCCATCCATCCATCCATCCATCCATCCATCCACCTTCTAAACCGCTTCTTCCATATCAGGTCGCGGGAAAGCTGGAGTCCCAGCTGACTGCCGGCCCAAGGTGGGGTTCACCCAGGACAGGAGGCTCCACCCATCACAGGGCAACACAGAGACAGACGACCATTTACACTCACGGGCAATTTAGAGCATCCAGTCAACCTACTGCAGCCTTTGGGCAGTGGGAGGAAGCCGGAGAACCCGGAGGAAACTGATAACACAGAAAGGCATCTGTGGTCGACCCGAGGATCGAACCCAGGACCTTCTCGCTGTGAGGCAACAGCACTGACCACTGCATCACCGCGCCGACCGGCACTAAGAGATGAAAAATTAAAAATAAAATAGAATAAAATACAATATGTTCAGACAAAAATAATCTATATATACATAATAAACATTCTTTACATTAAATAAATAATATTCTTTACAATATATACTATATTACCTATAACTCTACATCATGTAATCAGCTTCTATCAGGAACAAACTAAAGTCTGGCATTTTTATGCAAATTTTACTGCACAATTTCTATTCATTTTCGGACTTTTGGGGAAAAAACACATGCATATATAAGCATTGAAGTGTCCCAAGTGATCTAGGGCCTCTATTTCGATGATCTACCACAGAGCTTAATGCGTAAACTGCAACTAACATTTACGGGCACGTCCACATGTTATTCGTAAAAAACAGACTTGGTGCCAGCACAAGGTGCAAGACGTTTGCCCAAACGCTCTTAAACATTTAGCGGTGAAGAATCAGAGGGGCGGAGTTACAGTGGATCACTATTATAATGGTGTGTTCACCTGGCAAGTCATTAAGCAGCATGTGAATAGGATCTGAGCCACTTTGACAAGGGCCTTACTGTGATGTTCTAGTCGACTGAGTCAGAGCGGCAGGTCTTGTGGAGTGTTCCAGGTGTGCAGTAGTTAGTACCTACCAAAAGTGAAGGACAACTTTGGAGGCTCACTGGTTCATGTGGGGAGTGAAGGCTAGCACGTCTGGTCTGATCCCACAGAGGAGCTACTGTGGTGTAAAAACTGATGCTGACTCAGGTAGAAGTGAAAGTGACTATTTGTCACTGTGAACACACTCAAGCACCACAACGAAATGTGACCTCTGCATTTAACCCATCACACGTGGAGCAGTGGGCAGATATCACCAGCACCTGGGGACTCAAACCTGTGACCTTCAGGTCCCAAAGACAGCGTCCCAACCACTAGGCCACCACTGCCCACGTGGGTCAGAACGGGGTCAAAACACACAGTGCACCACAGCCAGAGCTGTTTGAGCAGCAGGAGGGACACACTCAGTATTAGGCAGGTGGTGTTAATGTTATGGCTGATCGGTATATTGCATACATACATGTGTGTACGTCTTTAAATGCTACGTTAGCGGAAAAGTGGAATTGAGTTGCGATGCTTTGATGTGACAGTGCCATATTCGGCCTATTGATTGAGGCTGCTTTCAGCTCTTCTGATGTCAAGCAGTGCAACCATCCTCAATTAGTCCTGCAGGCCATTCTGACCACCCCCCCTCCCCCCTCTTAACATCTGCTATGACCTCATAACCAATTACAAGTGTTTTATTGGATGCATTGCGAGATGAATACTAATGATCCACATCAGTGCATTACTGGAATTGTTCCTCATATGTCTGACAGCGTCAATTCCGTGTCAATCCCTTACAACGGGGTATGATTTTTTTTGCCCTTGCAGGTCAAAGGCCGTGTGTATTTTAAAGCACTGGGCCTTTTCTTCTGGAAGGCAGAGCTACTTATACGATTAGCTGGGCCGTTACTTCCCCGACGCTAGTGTCCGTCGACCAGAACTACCCCTGAATTACTGTGGGCTGGTATTTGGTGACACCGGTTATTTCTCAGCAGACACCAAAGCAAACAAAAACAAGGCAGAGATGTTGTTTCCCCTCGGGCTGCGTGAGCTAGGGGACGGGTGGGCCACAAGGTCTCTGATTTGCACACCCGAGCCACAGAAACCTTCAGCGTACCCTAATTGCCGCTCGTCTCTCCCCGCTCCAGCCGGAGGGGGTGTGCTAAAGGTGATGTTTTCGTAGGAGGATCATGTAAATAGTCCTCGGTGATGAGAAATTGTCGTCGTCCCCCCATGCAGCGAGGGCTATATGGGAAGAGCTGAGCCACCGGCTGCAGCCAGAGACCTCACATGAAGCCCTCGCCATGACACTAGGGTTAAGATGAACATGATGGCTGTTTTATTTTTCCTCCCTGCGGCCTCTGACTTCGGTAGGGGGCAGCGGGGGGGTGGGGGGTGCTGGCTATAAACAGCTTGGGTCTAGCGCCTTAAGTCCCTCCTCTTACGCTGTTGGCAAGATGTCTGCTCGCAAAATGCTGGGAAACCCAGTCAGTGCCAGGTTAAACAGGGATCAGATTCACAGAAGCAACACGCAGACTGGTCACCAGCACCGATCCCTAACTTTTAAGAGGGTTGGCAGAGCCGGCGTCTGAGCTCGGATTACTGTGGGTACTCGCTCTAACGGCTGAGAGACACTTGTGAGGAGCTGAGTGTGCTGGACACGGCTGAGGTCACTTGCTCTGAAAATCAGCCATAACATTAAAACCACTGACAGACGAGATGGATAACACTAATAAGGTGTCAGGCAGTGAGTGAACAGTCAGTTTATGACATATACATTTACATTAACAGCATTTGGTGGATGCTCTTGGCGTTTTCTAGTCTACAAGGAAAAACCTCCTACACCAGTAAACCTAAACTTGGATGAAGTCAACCAAGATTATACCTGAGCTCATGCTTATGAAGTGAAAGTGACTATTTGTCATTGTGAACACACCCAAGCACCACAACGAAATGTGACCTCTGCATTTGACCCATCACACGTGCACACGTGGAGCAGCGGGCAGCTACCAAC